>JAFFZR010018298.1:0-18859 GCA_018397195.1 Lethrus apterus | reverse complement strand
ATGTACCATGCGATGAAATGAAAATTATTGGCAAACCATAAACGAATAATACATATCTCAGTCTTGATGACATGTACAGATATTTTACCACAAAAATACTACACAATTTACAAATAAAATACACTAAATACTAACTAACTAAATACACTAACAGTTACAGCGGCTATCTATTTACTAACAACCAATTCTAACCTCAAGATGGGCGCATGTTTATAATAAGGCGCGTAACTGATAATGTTATAACCCGGCTTGGTACAATTCCCGCTACTCTAAAACGCATTATTTAACTTTCAGGTGTTTTGAAATACTGTTGTACCTATGAGTACCACTCGTGACGAAAGGGTTAATCTTTTCGTTGGGATGTTTCGATAAATGTTGCGAGATGTTAAATGTATAAATGAAAATTGTATTTAAAATTTATCGTCATCACAACAAGTTAAAATAATAACACACACTATTTAGAATTTGCTGGGAAAATGACCTACTTTGTTAAATAAATCCTTGGTGATTATGTATTTCGTAATTTCTTGATTTCACATTAGACACTTTTACTTTGTATAGTCCGCATGCTATAAACATAATAAATGGCAAATCATGAGTTTTTTTTTCTGTCCAATTGTTCGAATTTATCAGCAAATACGAGTATTTGAAAATGCAAGGCACTGGAGACAAGGTTTATAAAAATTTCAAAGTTCAAAGCAAAGCAACTGACAATAAATTCTTACGATATCGTCATATTACACTTATTTCATACAGTCAATTCAGAATTAGTCTTTTTTCAAAGCTTCCATGTATTATTACAATCTGTCTGAAAAGATAATAATCAGAATCTGGATAGTAGCTAACCTTAAAAGATTCTTATTAGTATTTACGACTACAATAAATTGTTCATATATTACGTTTCAGCAAGTCTAGCGGATCGAGTCTTCAGATATTAGGGTGATTTTTTAAGAGGTTTTTTGATTAATATTACTTACTAGTAGTCCAACATACGCCTAATCCATTAAAAAGCTTTTATACGTAAAACGCCTAGCACGCCTTGTTCCATAGAATGCTTTAATCCTTAAAACGCCTTAATCCATAGCACGCCATTATCCTTAAAACGTCTAAATCGTAGAACATCCATTTAATGATTCCAGTGCTTGTCCGGAAATTTTTTTCCATCACTGTATACAAGTGTCCCAGGACGTTTACAACAGCCGATATCTCAGAGACGGTAAGTCTGATTTATTTCAAATTCAGGATGTCCGTTTGAGCCTTAGGGAAGATCATTTCTGTAATATTAAACTTTCATTCCCAATTTCCACTTCTCAGCAACAAATATTGAATTACGAAATTTAAATGGAACACTATGTATATTGTTTCATTTTTCGAAAATATACATTAAAACAAATTCAATAGTACAATTTTGATAACATTTTGGTTAGAAAAGGCTCATATCAACACTTAAAAATATTCGAAAAGACACCCGTGGAATCAGTTATGTATTTTGATAGAAATTGATCGTTGCCATAGTTTTTGATCTTTATATGATATAAATAGTTCATGTGTGAAAAGCACATTATTTATTGCTATATTATTAATTATTATTATTATTATTGTTACTGTTTTTTTTTTTTTGAACATATTTTTTAATATTTGATTAATCGTTTTAAATACATATTGAATGTTCTTTCATGTAAAATTATGCATATTTCTATAGCATTCCTTATTTACGGAAACAGTGGAGCAAATGTAAATAGTTGTATAATTTGTACAATAAACGGTTTTCATATCGTCATAGTCAATAGCTCCAGTTTATAGTTTATTTATATCATATACATACGGCAAAAACAATGGGAACGATCAATTTCTATCAACATACTTAACTCATTCCATGGGTGTCTTTTCGAATATTTATAAGTGTCTATATCTGCCTTTTTCTAACCGAAATGTTGTCAAAATTGTACTACTCAATTTGTTTTAATGTGTGTTTTCGAATAATGAAACAATATACAGCGTGTTCCATTTAAATTTCGTAATTCAATATTTGTTGCTGAGAAATGGAAATTAGGAATGACGGTTTAATATTATGGAAATGATCTTCCCTAAGGCTCAAACAGATATCCTGAATTTGAAATGAATCAGACTTACCGTCTCTGAGATACTGGCTGTTATAAACGTCCTGGGACATCCTGTATATATGAAACTGGCATAATGCTACAAATATTCAAAAATGGAATAATAGGTAATACGAAAATTATAGACGAAGCGGAATAGTAAAAGCATACGGGAGAATGCCAGCTTGTTTACTTCTCCCCCTCCTTAGTTACTCTCTCCACCCCCATCGCTGGCCATTCTGTCCTCTCGTGCTTGTCTACTCCACCTCGAAAACTAGTCCCTCCTCCTTCCTGTCTTCTCAATCTCCTCTATTATCATCATTGCCTTACCTTATGTTCTTCTACCTAAGTTCCATCTCATACTTTATCGCTCTACTCTGCCCCTGTACCTCCACCTCCACCTTCTCTTGCCTTGTCTTCTCCAATACAATATATTCTGGCATAGATCTCCCCAATTTCAAAGCAGTTTTTAGCTCTCTATGCAGCGTTTGTTGGGTAGACTTACACTCCCTAAAACCCTATGTGGCGACATCACATTAATGCAAATTGTTGGCATGTAAAAAATAAATAGTCGCTATGGCCGCGCATAAACAACATCGCCTGATACTTTTGTACTTTCGTGATAACATACAGGCTGTCCAGTGATGGGGTTACAAAGAGGAAAAGCTTTTTTAATATGCGTTTTACAAAAAAAAAGTTATTCTTTATAAAAAATTCTGCTTTCCTCAAAACGTCGAAAAACAATATTTGGATTTGACTACTTCTAAATTCAATATTATTGCAGCTGATACTTTTATTTTTCAACTGAACAACAATCAGGTTTTGTAACAGACAAGTTAATTAAAGTTCATTTAGTTTTATCGTTATCGACCTAACGAGACACTAAACACTAAACCATACACATCCGCTACATACAGCACTAAAACTTGTATACAGTCTTTCCATACCACTAACCATTTCTTAAGATTTCCCTCCCTTTTCCTCCAAATCAACCTTCTCAATTATACCTTCACCTTCCTTACTTTCTTGCAAGCGTACGCCACTTGTTCCTTAAAACTTACGTTGTCGCTCATCACCCATCCTAAGTACATCCATTCCTTGACCATTTCTATTCTTTCCCCTTTCAAATCCAATTTTACCTCCGATCTTCTTTAAGAAATATACAATTAGAATTATTCATCTCTCCATATATCATAGAATTTCTTTTTCCTGTGATGGACGATCATCTTTTACTGACTAACCTTTCCTGTTACACTTTTAAAATATATCATAAAATAAAGGTATTCGCGAAAATATTTGTAAAGTGTTGTAAGAATTACAAGAGAGAAGCATAAAAATTACACTTTTGTTGTTACACTTTTATAGTTATAACATTTGAAAAGTATTCCAAGGAAACAATTGTAAAAATTGGAAGAGAAATCATAAAAATTACACCTGTGGAATTAGTAGGAGTAAGTTTTTAGAAAATATGAATGTCATGAAGTAGCGATATGATAAGTAATTGGTTAATGAGGGACGCACATTAAAACGTAGTTTATGGCAAATAAATCCAATAAAGCAT
The DNA here is from genome assembly GCA_018397195.1 of Lethrus apterus. Lineage (NCBI taxonomy): Eukaryota > Metazoa > Arthropoda > Insecta > Coleoptera > Geotrupidae > Lethrus > Lethrus apterus. Next base: position 15,199 of record JAFFZR010018298.1, on the reverse strand, counting down.
CAAGTACTATGTAATTTATTATATTTTACTTAGATTTTAAACCTGATACTGTTTTAAACCGTGCGGCATATTAATTCTTCAACTGAACCGTTATGCATTTAATAGATAACACGAGTCAATTAATTTAAATTATCAGACATTAGAAACTGAAACATGTTTAATTGTATGATATATTATAACAAGATTAGTAAAATAAATGGAAAATAGTTGCATATTTTAATCGTTCAAAAAAAAAAATAATAAATTCAAGGTACACGCACCTGCAAAAGTTATAAATGTCGCTTTAATGAGCAGAGATTTATTTTCATACCAAGAACAATAAATATAGTAATTTAATCGTATGAAATATAAATATGTGTATGAAAAATACATATTATAATAATATAGCAATTATATAACATATCAGCGACCTTTAAAGACGATATTTATTAGTTTTTTCCACGACAAGGACTTTATTCAGGTGGAAAAATGTTTAAAACATTTAAGCATAAAATCGTTGAGGTATTATAGAAATAAATCCGTGTGTTTTGTTATAAATAAAAATAAATTCCGTATCCGTAACTTTACTTGAACAAGACGAGCCCATTCATTAGTAAGATTGCGAATCAACGACGGGAGTTCCTGTTAAAAATTCATAAAAAGGCCGAAACTAATGGAAAAATGGTATCATAATTGCAGTCTTCTGGCGTATAATACTTTTTATGTTCATTCATGCAGCAATTATTGCGGTACTCGTTAAGTGACTACAAATCATGTGTGTTATGTTGCCCATTATAAATCACTAATAACACATATAGAATTCAGGCTTCTGTATTTAATCGATATTAACAACTAATCAAGGTTTCCGTTAATTAAAACTATTGTGTGCACCTTGCACGACAACTTAATTACTCAATTGTCATCGATTTGCCAGAGAATCAAGAAATATTAATCATTCTAACAGAAAATTGTTTTGAAACATAACGTTTGTAATAAACATAAGAAATTCCTTAAATTGGATTCCGGAGCCCAATATTTATATAAAAAATAAAACTAAAAAATTAGATATTTTTTTGATATTTCAAAACTGCTCAGTATTGAAAGTATGATGAAAATTTATAAAATGGCGCATTTGATGAAATATCTCAATCAGGAAATGTTTGCAGTGATTTAAAAGATTTTTTACTTTCAGTTCTCGAATACGTTGGCCCAAAATGGCGTACCTTTGTTGCTAACATGTCCATCGCAATTTTCTTTACGTTTGCCACTTGCGTCTTACCTTGGATTGCGTTAGCTGTAGCTGACTGGAAAACTTTATGTATCGTCACGTCAGCACCATTAATAATTTCCCTGTTAACTCCAATTTTCGTACCCGAATCTGCAAGGTAAGCTACAAAAATAAATCATAGAATAAGTAGTAATACGAGCATTTTAGATGGCTAGTGTCGCAAGGCCATATCAACAGAGCTGTCGAAATATTGAAAAAATTTGAAAAGATCAACAAGAGTTCTGTGGGGGATGATATTTACAAGAAATTTGAGGTAAATTTCAAATTCTTTTATTTAATGATTTGATGATGACATTTGATGATTTTTAGGATAGTTGCAATAAAACCATACAAGAAGATGCAGACAACCCGTCGTACTCAGTATTAGATCTTTTCAAAACCCCACGTTTGAGAAAAATTACACTTTTACTGATTGTGATTTGGATGGCAATTTCGCTGACGTTTGATGGACACGTCCGTAATGTCGGATCACTTGGACTTGACATATTTTTAACTTTCACAGTTGCCTCTGTTACTGAATTTCCTGCTGACACCTTTTTGACTATGGTTTTGGACGTTTGGGGAAGAAGATGGTTGGCTTTTGGATCAATGGTTACCAGTGGTGTTTTTAGTCTTTTGGCAACAACGGTACCATTAGGTGAGTTCAATTATTTATTAATATTAAAAGAAGGCTTATTATTATTATTATTATTACTATTATTATTTAACATATGCAATAAAACTATCTGTTACATATTACCATAGAATCATTTACTTCGTAAAATAAATACATCATAATATAAAGTCAGTTTTCTTATTTAGGAAATTTTATTTTCGATTGTCTAGCGTTCTATTTCGAACATTATTTAAAGACTTTTTAAAACTTTTTGTTGCACACTTTCTATTTCGAAAATTATTTTAATTTTAATTTTTTGCTCTTCGCATATGCAATGAGATTGGATCTATGGGAATAAAAATAGGTACACTTTTTAAAATTTTTACATATGTAGAAGTTGATAAAGTGACAATGGGACTATATGTTTGCAATAATAAAATTGGAAAGAAAATGTTACTTTGTTGTACATCTTCTAGCTTCATCATTATCATCACTTTTATTGTTACTGTGTGTATATATGATTTTCTCTTGGCTGCAGCTAAATTCTTCAGGTCATATAGTATTTTAGACTTTTTTGAGTTGGTTAAAACTGCAGCAGTACTTGGAATGTATGAGATGAAAAATTAGGATCAGTATTTAATGAAGATCACGAGCTGGTTGGTGCTAGGTGATGGAGCATTAGCCTCGCGGGTTGGATTTTTTAAAAGGGCTGTTTTAAGTAATTCCTGGTCAGTTGAGATTGCGTTTAATTCTTCAATACAACGTGCTTTATCTCAAATTCTCCACCAACAAGTGATGTGTTCTCAAGTGCTATTTCCGCTTCAGTTTTACCTACTCTACTGCTTAAATCTTCCTTATCAAATCTTGCCACTGGATATTTGGTTCCTTCACATGGACATATGCCAGTGCTTCGGAAGAAAGAAATAATATTTGCTTTTGTAATTCCTTTGTGCCATATTTTAGAAAATATCAGCAAATTCTGATTTTTGAAGCTCCCGCTAATTGCATCTTTTTATTTTATCTCCTCTTCAATGTATTTGTGCTTTAGTCGTCCAAAACAACCCTCGTATAATGGCTGCTGTAAAACAGTTGTGTAAGGAAAATTGTTATCTTTTTTTTTTTTAATTGCGAGTTCATTTGTCCTCTTATTTAGGCGAGTAACACTAAAAAAATCGTCATGTGTCCTTTTTATGGCAAGCATAGAAAGTATTTTACAGATCATTTGTTTCTTTCCAAATTGTCTATAACTGCATTGAAAAATAATCAACGGTGGTAGTAAAATCCCACTTGGTGAACATATGCCATCACAGTGGTATTTTCCTTTCACGATCCAGCAATATTTGCTAATCCCTTAACTCGAATGGGATCTGATGAGAAACTCGTCTCATGTAGGCAACTTCAGGATTTAAAGCACTTTTTGGTCCACGTTTTGATTTTGATTTGTAGCCTGCGAGACAATAAGGACTTGTCTATTGCAGACCTTCCGGCAGCCTCCCTTAATGATATCGTACCATCTTTAATGTTTTGTATAGCCGTCTCCAAGTCTTTTTTCCGAGTAAGATTTTGCTTTTGTCAAATAAACTTTCGCCATTTTTGATGAATAAAAATATAACGTCCTAAGAATGCTGTTAGTAAGTTTTAAATATCTTGTGAACATCACCTCACAGCCACCAAACGTATCTTACTTTTATACCTTTTGCTCTCATTTTTACCCCAAACGTTCGGGGTATCTAATTTTAGATATCTAGTAGTTAAAGTGCGGTTTACTAAATAGAACCGCGTCGTGCCGCGCTGCTCATGTACCTTTAACATAAATTGTGTGGAGGCGAAATGAAGATAATTTGAACGAATTAAATAGATTTTCTTATTTAATACTATGCCTTTTTATAGTTAGGTGTTAGGTGGATGGAGTTGCGTTTGTCCTAGCGGTCTACCTTTGTTTTCCTTGTTGTCCTACCTTATCCTATCTTAGTTCATTTTTCTCTGCTTCCTCACTTATTCTCTCTTCCGTCATTTCTCTGGGCCTTTCTGTTTTATTTTTCTCTCAGTCTCGTTTCGTACAGTCTTTTTGTTAATTAGTTCTTTGATACACGGCACATATCCGAACCACCTTAATTGTTGAAATAAATGTTTGGCTTCCTGGAACCGCTTTCGTTATTGGCTGCTATTTGCCGATTTTTCATCCATTTGTTTTGTCATTTCATTCTTAGCATATCAACAGCAAGAGCTGTGAAGATGTCTCTTACGACAGTGGACGAAACGTCGGCAAATAGCAGCGAACAGGTTCCACCCCGGAAGCCAAATCTCTCATTTAGTCTTGTTTTGTATTTCTCTGCTGTCGGTCTAACTACTTTTTTGACTACTTCTGTTTTTATTTTTCTAGGAATTTCTTTTTTCCACAAAAATGTCGTTTTCATAATATTTAAATATTCTTCCTGTTTTTCCCATTCTGTCTGCCTGTCTTACTCTCAATTATGGATTTCAAATATATGAAATTTTCTACTTGTACTATTTGTCTTCTTCGAAGTCGTATATTATTTTTTCTTTGACACTGCCATGCTTATTGTTTTCTCTATGTTGATTTTCATATTTATTTTATTCAGTTAGCTAGCATTTCTCTTTCTAGCATTTCTAGATTAAACTTTTTTTTTTTATCTGCCACTATATCCATATCATCTGCGAACATATTCGTTTATCTCGGTTTGCTTCAATTACTCCAGTTGCTCCAAGTTTTACCGTCTTCACCTTTTTCATTGCCTTTTTTACTGCTTCTTCCTGAGTTATCGAAAGCAGGGGCTTAGCACGCATCCTTGTTTTACGTCTATCTTGGTATCTCGAATTCTTTACTCTTCATTGTTCGTGTTCATTTTTTTTTATTATTTTTTACATTGATTTTATTACTTCTATAGTCTCTCTACCTATGCTTCTTCTTTCTAGCTCTTTCCATTATCTTCTCTTTGTAAAGGTCTATAAAGGCCATATGCATTTCTATGTTAAAAAAATTTTCATCATCAATCATAAATTTTTTGGGTACTTTTCCCCCTCCTAAAACCACATTGGGCCTCTCTATTGTATTTTCGTGTTCCTTATTCTTTTTTTAGTTATTCGCATTTAACGTTATGCCTCCATATTTGTCGCAGATTCTTTTATTCCTACATTCTATTCCGTAGGTATTCATAAAGCTGGGGTTATCCTACTTTTCCCATATATTTCATCCTCTCAGGTGTTTAGCCTCCATGAGTTTCTTCCCTATTTCTTCGATATCGTATATCTCTTCTTGTACTTCCGTTATATTAATTTCCGATTTTGTTAATTCTTCTAAATTTGTCTCTATTATTCCATTATTTGATCTTCTTCTGTTATTATGTTTCCATCTTTTCTTCGTCTTCTGTCTTATTTGTATTTAATTTTTGATTTTATATCTGTGCTCCACCATTCTGCCTTTTTCATATTTTTATTTATTATTTTTTCCTTTCCGCAGCTCACTATGGCACAACATTTAAGTGTTTTTAAACTTTTCACATTTTTCTTATAGTCCATTAGTTATTTCTGATTCTCTAAATTTCGCGTTTAATATTTCAGAACTCCCTGGCATTCATTTTTTTAGCTTATAGTTTTTTTCTTTCTTGAATTTTCTTCTCGTTTCCTTATCAGCTCCATCTTTACACGGTGGTGGCTCTGCTTGTCGTGTTACTTGTACATTTTTCCTTTTGTGTTTAATTATTAGGAAATAGATTTTCATGGGAGCTAAATTTATCAATCAAGGGGCAACATCATCATTGGGAAAAATGATACAAATTACTCAACATATATATTTTGAGACATCTTACACCGTAAACAAAATAAAATACATTTAACGTCACCAGACCTTAAGAAAATCAACTACAATTTCTCAGTTTCTCTTACAAGATTTTTTGTTATAATATTTTGATACATATCGGACCATAGCACCAAGACCCTGTGCCATTTCTTCTCCGATTTCCACTATTCTTCTCGTAGATGGCGTAAATCCGGATTTTCCACCGCGTTGCAATTCGATAGTGTATGCAAATTTTATATCATGGCACCCCCTGGCATAGTCCACCGTGCAGCCCGAACTTAGGTCTTAAATTGATATATTTACATGGCATCAAATAAAGCATTCAAATACGTACACATTAAACTTGCGACGCTTCCTACTTTAAATTTTCTGTCTTTCCCCCATCGCTTCATCGCGTTTTTCGCTGCGCATCCACAAGTAATCTGAAATTAGTTTCCAATCGCTAAGTAATTACATGTATGAGACTTACCATGTCATCAAAATCCTTTATATGATATTTGGTGTAACCCCACGGAAATAGTATTAGATTTCCGTAACAGTGTAAAGAAATGTAAAGTTTTATGTATTGTTTATATTTAGTAAAGGCGTTAGCCAGTCCTCTAGCTTCTGGTTCGCTCAATGCATGCTCTCCGCGATACATGAAACTGGTTTTGCATTTACTACTTCCGGGCACCTCTAAATAAAATTAACATAAAAGGTAATATGTATTTTATGGACATACTTCCAAACATGTGTGGAAAATTTCTGTTGAGGTCAACTCCATACTCTTTAATACAGTTAGATCCGTTAGTATTCATGTTCTTCCTCCAGAGTCGATCCTAAAATATTTCGCGTTAATTTTTATTTACTACTCAATAAAACTGCATACCACTGTGTGGGTGTATTCATACCCATCAGGGTTTAAACACGGTATGATATAGAAATCCATTAACTTTGTTAAACATGGATATCTTATTAATTGATCTATGATATACAGTGCTGATGAGTTGGCTAACCATTCTCGGGCGTGAATCCCAGCATCAATTAAAACTGCATTTTTCGGTTTTTTTATGTTTTTGCCAATGTATATCATATCGATATCCCTGCCTTGTATAGTCGTACCTACGCGTTCTACCCGCACACATTTCGGAAATGTTCTAGCTAGCATACGTAAGTAGCACTGAATCTACAACAAGACGTCAAATTATGAAAAATATTCATATACGAAAGTTTACTTCACGATATCGGGGAAATCTGTGATAGAAGAATGCGTAATTTTTCGCTGTTTTCCTTTTGTCTCTGTTCCTGACCATTTTGTGAGCATCTTAGCTTCACCGGTAATTTTGTCTTTTTTGATGAAATTTAAAACATTTTCTAAATTTTTCGCGGTTATAATGACACGTACGTCAAAATTTTACAAAATCTAAGTAGTTGACGTAAACATTTGGTTAATACACCGTAATGTACGGAACCGATAAAAACTTACTTTTGTATACTTTTCTCTCAAATTTCAAATTTCTTAACTAACGCTCATGCTTCGTCCATCGATTGCATTCAGTTTCATTAGAAGTCAAAATTCTTGTTCCCAAAAATAATTATTAATAATTATTTTTGTATTATATGTAATTAGTTGAAAGAAAAATATTTTCACATGTCTAAAGTTTAGCTTTTCTTGCACAACAAAATAGAAAATAACTTACAAGAATAATTACCTTTGTGTTATTTATGTGTATATTAATTTTATTTTAAATATTCTAGTCAATGATTGTAATGCATGTGAACACGCAACCCAGTTTAATCCCGACCCAATTGCTATTAAATTCCAATAACTTTCCCCCTGTTTTTATTATGCTCTACGTGCGAAGCTGGACTGAGAGGAAAGGAAACTTACAAATGTTAGCATACGCTGCAAGGTTCAAGGAAACGTTTAAAACTTAATCATAACTGTTGGCCGCAGGCTAAATCAAAAACATTGCAAACTTAAATCTGTGATATAAATTTCCAATGTCACCCACCAAGTCTTGCACCTTATACCTTGAGATGAATGTATGAATGAAACCATTTTTGCTTGCGTACCCCTTTCCATTGTTTTATTCTCTTTCTAATCTAAAATGCAATTTATGCTTTTGTACAAAAATTTACCGAAGTTCAAATTTTCTGCCCTTTACATCCTCTGTCATATATATAGTTGTAATTTTTGTGAAAGAAGGTAATGTGATAATGGTCTACTTAGACCAACAAAATTATATATATATTTTTTAAATTACTAAAAAAGTGTTTACTGATTATTCGAAGGATAATTAATATGAAAATAATTTTCAAATCGACAACAAAATGAAAGTGGTGAAATCTTTCTTTTTGTTTATCACAGACAGCTTTTAAGTTCTCGGGAAAGAAGGGAGATGTAAGTGCAAGAAAGCGATCTTTTAAGATATTCAGCAGCCAACATGTTCATAGTTTTTTTTTTTTTTTTAGAAGATATTGAATTGTATATTTTCTCTTTGCGATTCTCTAGAAAACGCCAGACACTAATTTCCATTTGTACTTTGTACATTTGTACGTTTGGAATTTCATAAAATCCAGAGATTTGTCCCTAGCCTTAACTGGGGTTTTATATGCCCCAGTTTATATAGTAGTGGAACCAGAACATCAGAAGAGGTCAGATATAGGATTATAACTAACTTTATTCTTTATAGGAATAAAAACATCTTGCTCGAAAAGACTCGCGTCTTCTTTTATAGTATTTCTTTCTAGACCCACAAACATAGAAAACAGAAACATTTTATAAAAAAAATCTTTGGAGTAAGATAGACATGAGTTTAAAGTCACATCATATTTTCCACGGGTCATTTTCTAGTAATGAGTGTTTCTTCAATGCCTTCGTAATTTTCCCTCAATAGCGTGTGCTGTTTGAATAGAAGGTTTCTCTTTTTTTCTATGCAACAGAGCAGCTTTACACTCTTGCAATCTTGTACCTAAAACCTTAGCTTCTCGTTTTGATTCCTAGATCTCGAATAAAATCAGTAATTTTGCTGAATCAAATGAACGAAGTATTTGGGGATGCATCTAGATAGCAGGCTTACGTGGAAGGAACACATTGTAAAGAAACGGAAACAGATAGACCTAAGAGTGAAAGACTTATGTTGGCTGATTGGAAGAAAATCCAAAGCGACGCTGGAAAACAAGGTTCTAATTTACAAAACCATCATTAAGCCTATTTGGGTTTACGGTAGAGAGATCTGGGGATGCGCAACAAAATCAAGTGTAGCAATCATCCAAAGAAGTCAATCCAAAATACTTCGCATGATAACGCATGCACAATGATACGTGTCCAATCAAACCCTACACAATACGTGATCTAAAAATACCCTATGTCAAGGACGTCATCCACAAACAAAGCGCAAAACGTCACGATAAACTAGACAGTCATACAAACATTCTACTGCATCCATTACTAGAACCTCTAATGGGGAGAAGACTGAAAAGAAGCAGACCTGAAAGATGGTTGAAGAGGGTTTGTCGTTGGAGAACACCTCATCATGCCAACAGAGAGTACCATTCCTGGCTGAATGCACCTTTTGATATTTGCTTGTTTTTAAAACATCGTCCTTTTAGGCTTTAGCTAAACAAAATAATAAATAAGTTTTTATCCAAGTCCTTTTAAAATGACCAAAATTATTAGGAAAAACTTTTATTTCTTTTATTTCAAGATTTATTATTGAGTTAAAATTTGATTTGTGCTGTCAAAATGATTTTTTAATGAATACTTTAAATTATTTTAACTTGATTAAGGTCTTACTTTCTAATATTCCTTAAGTTATAATAATTAGTTACACTAATGTTATCGTGTACACTAGCCTCACTATGCATTTTCAATATTAATGTAAACTAAACTAACTCGAAGGGCTTGGTCCTCATGAGTGTTCTGTTCAAACCCACATTGTCTAGGAGCTGGGTTGCTTCGACGTTAGTGTAGTGTATTAGCCTCTGTTCATGGCTCCCTGCGATGGTTTCTGTGGCAGTTACCATATCCAAATCCCTGTGGAGGCTTCTGTTTGCACTTGTATCTCTGTGTTATGTCTAAGTTACTCTTGTTGGTACAACAACAAAATTGTATGTTGTAAGTCCAAGCCTGGATTAAATATTTGGTTGTGCAAAAGCATGGTCAGAGCAGAGTTACGCCGGAGCAACCAATACATTTTTCTGAATTATCTTATTCTTTTTTTTATTATGATTATGAGCCTTCCAGCGAAGTTTGGCGTCCAAAGTAACACCTAGGTATTTTGTCGTATTTGAATATGGAATTTGGGTATTTCATTGTTTTATCCATTTGTAAATTCTGCTAATAGAGGCTTACAAATTTCTTGTCGCTTCATCGTGATCTTTACTTACTGCCATAACTGCATTGTCGTCCACAAAGGTAGCCACCTTTGCAGTGTTATTCTCTAGTTCAGGAATATCACTAGTGTAGAGTAGGTATGGGATTAGTTCTAATACACTCCCCTGCAGGTACGCCTGTTTTCATTTCTTTTAACCCAGAGTCTTATTTTATTCTGAAGTCTCTGTAATAGACTCCAGTAGTGGGAATATTGCCTAGGTAAAATTTTCCAACATACCACACTTTATCGAAGTCTTGCACCACATCTAGAAAGATGGTAGAGCAAATTTTGTTATCTTCAAGGTTTTTTTTGATTATGTTCGTTATTCTGTGGACTTGGTCTGTTGGCTCATCTGGAGCCAAACTGATGGGTTGGGATAATGTTTCAGTAATATTTTTTCGTACAATTTTGATATTACTAGAAGTAAGGAAATTCCGCTTCAGGTACTTTCCATATCCTGGGTACGTACCAAAATGAAGCGTTAAAAAGAAATGTAAGTTTTATTATGGCTTTTTTCTGAAATTGTTTTAGGATTTCCCCAGTTATCAATTCATACCCTGGAGCTTTCTTTGGATTTGTATTCTCTTTAATGTCAGCAGCTATCTCTTTAGGAGTGGTGGCTTTGATTTCATGATCTTGGGTAATATTATCCCAGTAAATTGTCTCTTCTCCTTCATTCTCAGCATATCTGTTAGATTTTTGTATATTTTAGCCAAACTTTTATTGGTGGATTTTGCAGAATTTAAAAATATTAATAATTATTTTTAAACATTAACGGGCGTTTAAACAGTTCTCACTTAATTTCAATCTGCTTTTGATGTCCATAGAAGTGATCGACACAAAAATGAAAAATAAAATTTTAAGCTTTACTTAAATGTTAATCAATGACGGTGCAAATAGCCCTAATACCCCTTTTAATAATCGATGAAAATTGTTAATGAGCAATATTACATAAGATATTGTTTATGTTTCCATTTACAGCGCGATCTTGTAAATTCCTTTTATGGAAAAATGTTAGCAAATTTACCTTGGCCTTTATTGAGTGTCATTAAACATATTTCTCATTTAACTATTTTCTTGATATATTCTTGTATACACAATTAATTATAAAAATTGTACCAGCCACTATGTCAAAAAAAACTTGTGTATACCATGCCAAGGAAATCCTGGATTCTGGATTTCAAGATTTAGAGGGTGTGCAATTAAGACTCTAAAATGGGCCCATTGTACAATCTCTCCAAAGCGTGCACCACTCCCCGTCAGTCCTCAAGCCAGCTGACGGTGTCGATCAGCTTGAGAACCTTGCCTGGCCATACTCGGCCAGAAATCCCCCAATATGGATCTTTTTGTCGATGCTAGTGCCGGACATTGGTATAACACATTTTTCGGCGTTTCATCTTCTTCAAGGCAACGTCGACAGATGGGGTCGTTTACGACTCCCAACGTGTGTAGGTGCTTATTCAATCGTCAATGTCCTGTCCAAAGCCCTATCAGTTTCCTTAGGTGGGGCCTGCTCTGCCCTAGGCAGAATTATGTTCGCTTCGGGCAAGGTTTCTGGATAGAGGCCCTTGCCTGTCTGCAGTCTATCAATGACATCCAGCGTTCCGTGTGTCTACGCAGGGTGTCTTGCTTTATGAGGGTTGCTTGAGTCGATTTGGTAAGAGGCAGCATCGGCTCCGGCCCGAAGGGTCTTTGGTTGGAGCCTAACCGAGCCAGTTTGTCCGCCTCCTCATTGCCCGGATTGCGGGTCGATGTCTTCTTGGGGTAGGTATCCCAAGAAATCTGCAATTCATGCCGGAGAGCTTCCAGTGTTTGTGGAGGATTCAAGTTTTCTTCCCACGGACACGTGTCCGATTAGCGAGAGGTCGGAAGAACTGGGTGGCCATGGCAAGATATCGACATGGGCCTCTTCGAACCGGTTTAAAGAAGTTCTCGCTACGTGGGGACGGGCATTATCCTGCTGAAAAATTGGGTCTTCCAGCTGCTGAAGATATGGAAGAATATGTGGTTCCACCACCTCACCAACGTAACGCTGGGCGTATAGGTGCCTCGGATGATTAACTGAGACTTACTTCCATGTGATATAGCACCCCATACCATAACTGCCACGGTTTGCAACGTTCCCCGCGTCTTCGTTTGATCCTCATGCGGCCATCATTCATCCCTACACAAAATCGAGATTCATCACTGAACAGCACCATATGCCACTCCACGCTTCAGTCTATTCGCAACCTACAATACTACAAACGTTGCTGACGCTGTTGAACCGTAAGTGATAACACAAGATGTGGTCGATAAGATCGCAAGCCGAAAGCCCTGATTCGGCGATAAACGGTTCGAAAAGTGACAAGACGGCGTTTAGTACCTAAGCATTATAGGTCTGGTACTGGAGAATCGGTCTCTTAGTGCCATTCGGTGAAAGTGGCCGTCCTGCACCTCATTAGTTCTTCTTCGGCCCGCGGCTCCTCTTCGGCGACTTTCCTGGTCCTCCCTGGTCCATGACTGATAACAGCGCATGATGGTGAATTAGTTCCGATTAAGCCGATTTGCAATTTCCCTGAACGAAAACAACCTTCGCGCAAGTCAACAAATCGCCCACTATCGAATTGGCTCATCTGGTGGTAATTTCCACGTTCCCGCGCTCTAGACATAATCGGATAAGGTATGACAACAGAAAACGGTGAAAATTGAATCAAACCTCGCAAGAAATACACCTAATATTAATTTCAGAAAAGACTGCATGAAGTGCCATGCCATGCCATGTCATGCCATGACCATTTGATCCATGGAAACAAAATTATAATCAGTTATTACCTTTGAATAGTTATACGTTTCTGCCAAGTTTGTTGAAGAAATTCGCACCTGTTTTTGGTGTTGCAATTTCCATGTCATTTAGCATATTAATAATATTTTGTACTATACATTTTATTATAATTTTTCTTCTCGAAAGAATCGCCTCATTCCTGCTTCATATATTTCGTCATTCAACAATCAAATGCGGCCATCTTATCCATGTCTTACAATCAAGAGACATAACACTCTACTTATTTAATCTAATGGTCTTTTATAATTTAATATTTTTAATATTTTACATCAACACTAACATCAATAAACACAATTATTTTATTTTTAGGAATTGCATCGGCAACTTTGGCAATTATTGGAAGATTTGCCGTGAACATTGCTTACAACATCGGCCTCCAATATGCTGCAGAACTGTTACCTACAGTTGTTCGAGCACAAGGAGTAGCTCTGATCCATATAATGGGATACGTTGCAAGCATATTAGCTCCTTTTATAGTTCATTTGGTAACATTTAGTACGACTAATTGGGTCATATTTATCAATTTAATTTTTAGGCAAATGTTTCAACATCTTTGCCACTTTTAATTTTGGGAGTGATTGGCATAGTCGGGGGTGTTTTGTCGCTTTTCTTGCCCGAAACATTAGACCAAGAATTACCACAAACACTGCAAGATGGAGAAGATTTTGGACTCAATCAGAAATTTTTAGATTTTCCTTGTTCTAAAAAGTAAGTCGTTTATCTGTATTTAAAAAAAATGTATGTTGTCGATTAAAATTAAAGAGTAATTATTTGCAGGAAACCTAAAGTGGAAGAAAATGTAGGTCATTTTAAACGAGCAACTTCAATGCGAACATCAATGAGAGCTTCATTTAGAGGCGAGATCCGATCTAGTATGATTCAGAGAGCGTCGATAAGATCTCGAAAATCTGTTCCAATTCCCGAAAACGAAATAGTCTAAATGTGATGCTTCTAGTTGTTGAATTTTATAATTAGTATTTAAGTCTCGTTAGCGTAAAAATTGAGTGAAATTTGATTCAACAATTCGAAACGAATGTAAAAGAAGTTTCAGTATGTGATTCATCGTCGTGTCTGTGGTATATAGTCGTATATATATATATGTATATTTTTACTTATTTATGAATGTGTATAGATTTAGTGTCATATTTTTTTGTATAGCAAATATTAGTTTTCGATTTATTGTTCCTACGATTCGTGTTTTTAAATATTGTACATATCGATTGAATTAAAATTATTTTTTATTTAAATATATTTTTGTTTTATTATCAAGTAATTAGGTTATCAACAATTACAGATGTTATTTTATCATAAAGCTTACAAGATAGTTTCACACAAATAAAGAAAAACTAATAAATGAACAAAATCCTAAATCGTTTGCAAAAATAATATAATTAGGAAGCTTTCACATTACGTAACTATATTCAGAACTGAGGTAACGTTGAAACATTATGAGAGAAACGTGTCATCCCATTAACAGTATTAATTGATAGATTAGCCGTAATAATGCGATACCACAATTGAGAGGCCGAACCATAACACAAAGCACCTAACATGATATGCGGGCACATATATCTGCAATTTCGATAACAATCACAGCCATTGATCCGACCATTTGCTAATTTGTAGAAATGAATTTCATTTTCTAAAAGGAACATAAGAGGATTTGAGTCATATTTTTTTAATAAATATATTTGAGGAATTTATTTTGTTTCTCATATACTCTCTGTAGAAGGTGACTAAATTAAAGAAGAAAATTTCAAACTTCATGGAATAATTAAATAGTAAAATTTAAATTTTAATACCACAAGCGTTGTCCGTTGAAAATCGCTCGTCCGAGTAAGCCGCTTTCCTGTCGTTTTCGACGTTCTCGAGGTTGATCTACAAATCATGTTTCGTTTTCCTCGGGTTTAGTACTAGCCTTCTTCTGTCCAAGAATCTCTCCAACCTCTCCATCACTTTCCTCATCTCCTTAGGTTCTCTGCCAACAGGACTATGTCAGCGTACTCCAACGACCAGATTTTCCCTGCCCCCATCCTCAGCTCGCCAACCATCCCTTGCCATAACAACCTCATCCATTTCTGAAATGTATGTGCTAAACAGCAAGGGGTTGAGCGGATCCTTGTCTTACGCCTTGTACGTTTAAAACCCCCACGTTATTGTTCCTCCTATCTTCACTCTGCACCACGTTACCTTGTAAATTTCTCCCACCTTTTTTACCAATCCCCCTCTATCCTTCTTCTCACTAGCGTTTCTAAAGTTCGCTTTATATTGTAAAAGATTTTCATGAAATTATTATAAATCCCAAGGAACTTGCAAATTTGTTTAATAATTTTTT
>JAFFZR010018297.1:0-19093 GCA_018397195.1 Lethrus apterus | reverse complement strand
TTTTTGTTAGTTCGAAAATGCGACTCGCAACTGTTTTTTTGAGTACGCCATTGTAATCAGTAGAAAAAACTACACATTTTTGATGTATTGACCAACACTGTAGCTTCTCTACTAACAAAGTTATCACATGTGCGGTGACCTGCATTAATGTCGTCGTAGCTCTTTTGTTTTTCATTTCTGGGTTATAGTAGTATAAGAAGATTTTGTGCAAAATTTCATTTTCTACCGACTGCTACATAAATATACAGGTGTTCCATTTAAAAAAATCTAATTATCTGAGTTGGCTCAGAAATGTGATGCGCAATTGTTTTTTTGTGTGAAGCATTGTAATCAGCGGAAAAATCACTGTATCTTTGCTAATTTAACCGACTTTGTAGCTCCAAAAATAACGAAGATAGCAATAGTGCGCAGGTAACTTTGAACAGCCTGTATAAATGATAACAAGAAACATCAAATTTTGAAATAAAATGCATATCCTCATTCACATAATCCATAGACACCAGTCTCCTGTTGTAGGTTGTGTTGAGTTCGCACGTGTTTTAAAAGGATGACTTTCGAAAATATTTAAAATATAATATTTCATTAATTTAATATATATAGGTAATAAAAAAAAACAAAATGATGAAATCTGACTCATTCAAAGAAAATCCTAAAAGTTCTAAGCAATGAAAAATTACTGATTTTTTTACGCCAAGATCCAATTTGTAAACATACTAGAATTTATGATGTATAGAAGCCATTTTTTTCTTTGTTTATAAACTATCGAGAATTATGATCGAGGATCCTCACACACTATTAATGTTAAAGCTAACAAATGGCTTAATTAATTCTTTTTTTCAAATTTTAACCTTTTTCTATGACATCTCAACTAATGGAGGCTAATCCCAATTACAGAATATGGTCTTTTAGGTAACGTCCAGCCGACTTACACGTATTTCAACATTCGTTGCAACGAAACAAGAAAGTCCTGATACAAGTGTAAATAATGTTTTCTTTTTTTCTCTTCATTCTGCGCTTAAATCATGCAAAGTGTTTACTCAGCGAACTTTCTTGATACTCCTGAACCTATCACTTCATCAACAATGCTTTTCTTCACCCACCAATAGGTTGATTTTCTATTTAATTTGTCTTGCAAGTCTTTCTGCTTTGCTTGGTGAATTTCTATGTTTAGAATTTCGAATCTTGAAATACAGGCGTTTTGTATTATAATCTTCGGTTTTTATGAACTTGATCTCAAGGATATTGTAGAGGTATTTTATGATTAGGTTGAAATTAAAATTTTGTATTATTCAGAAACACGAGATGGTTGGACATGCATAAAGTAACACGTATTCAATACATAAAACAAAGCAACAAATACTGATATCGTACATTCTTAAGCTACCAGTTACTTCGTAATAATTGTTCATTTGTTCGATACATCCTCGCCTCGAAGAGTAGGGTCATTTTCTTGCACAGTAGTTCGTTGCTTTACCTATGTGCGCTTAAAGAAAAATTTGCGTGGGCACATTTGCGTGCAGACTTTTCCATAGATCTGTACATGCAAATCGTCGAACGTGTGCCACACAACCGACAAGAAATTTACAGTCGACTGTCGTCATCGAGTCCGAGATTGCGCAAGACGTCGTCTTGCGGCGTTACTTAACCTAATGAATATGTATCGGCATTACGAGCGCCACGAAAGCGAGCGAACGACCCGATCAGGCGGTGCCATTCTGAAATCAATTATAAGAATTGTATATGCTCGTGTGTCACGCCCCCGCGTTCGTGATAGCATTGTTGGCTTGTTAAAGTCCCGGCTACTTTCGCAAACTTACTTTCAATCAATTATATCCGGACGGATAACACACACGCACAGATTCACGGGCCGTCAGTGCTCACCGCCTTTTCTGGTCTTTTGCAGATGAGCTAAGTATGATGATACGATCTTTACGTTTTTTGTTGTCGGTAATCATTTAAATTGCGATTGCAGTTGTATGTTTGCAACTTATATCGGAAGAAGAGTCAAAGGCTAACAGTTCCCCAAATTTTATATAAACATTAGCACCTTCATAATTTTACAATGATTATCATTAATTACCAATGATGGTATGGCATGTACATGCATATAGTTTAATTTAATTATTGGTTTTAAGGGGGGAATCCACATTAGGAGGCGTTTGACACTGATTTTTTAGGTTTTTTTTTTGGGTGGGAAGAATTAATTAGAATTCAATCAAATTTTGACATCATCTTAGTCATATTTCGAATAGCTTATGTGAATTTTTTTGAATAATTTTAGCCAAAAATAGCAAAATTACGCACTGATGTCCGCTTAAGGTTGTAAGTATAGTTTTCCAATTGCGGGCCTTGTAGCCATTCCGATTTTCATCTATGTAATATATTGATTTAAGATACGCGCCTTTTCCCTACCAAAGTTATCTGTTAGGTTTTTGTAACAATGTTTTATTTCTTGGTAAAAAACAATGTATATAATTTTAGTCAGTGTGTTTTGGGAGTTGGAAATAAACGGTTGTGTTATTAAACGGTGCCTTATTTTCCACACCAAAACCCCAAATACCACAATCTAAAATCAAAAAGGTTTTGATTTTACATTAACAACTTATTATCTAAGAATATGAACCTCAATGCAGGTGAAAATAATGAAAATTAAAAATTTTGCAGGCGTTGGAAAAATTTATTTCAATTTTCACCATTTTTTCACTAATTATGAAAAAAAATACCCTTAAAATCATGATATCATCTCAAAACTTGGTTCATATAATTCGTAATTTCATAAAGAATCATACTATCAATTTTCATAATGATCGGTTCATTAGTTTTTGAGTTAGACTGCACGCAAATGTGAAAAAGTCATTTCGAGATCAGAGCGTTTGAAAAAAATTCTCGAAAACTAGTACCTTCTACCATTATTTGAAAAGAAAGATACAAAGGTGAGGTTCCGCTACAAGGCTACGTTAGTAAACAAAGCGAATAAAGCCGACCGGCCAAGACTTTACCTGGTAGTACTCCGCCCTATCTGCTGTGCGCTCGAGCCATTAGCCTGTACCCGATGAGCGCTCAGTTCTATGCTCATAAAATCTAAACAAATGCGAATTTCGCTTTGAAATTTTCACAGCGTATTCTTAGATAGCTAAGCTAACGATTTATGGAATATGGGTTTCTTGAACCAACTAATGTGGTTTTTTCCCTTAAATGATTATACTTATTTTTCCGAGTTTCCTGTTTATTCTTACGGTTTCTTTGTTTATTTGGTTTCCCTACTCTATAATTTCTTTTGTTTCTTTTTGCTTCAATGGTCTTAATTTTCTCCCACGTCTTAAACGCTCACTTGTGATGATTTTCTTCCACGCAGTATCCATTTCCTTCCTTGTTCCATTTGTAATCTTCTCATTTTTTTCTTTGAATTTATTTCTTAAATATACGTTATTATACAATGATACTTCTTTTGTATTTTTTTTTCCAATTGCCATTTTCAACCAAATATGTTTTTGTCAACATATATATTATTTGTTTGTTTTTATTATTCGGAAAGACAAACGCTTGTAATTTCATGTCGCACGCAACTCCTCGCCAAGCTTCTTTGCTGAAGCCGCCATATCCAAAGCCTATTAACCAAGTTGATGTTTTGTCAGTGAAAATCCGCATTACATTTGTAACTATAATACATGCGACTTAATCGTCTTATTGACGCGATACATCGAGTAAGGATTAACCTCCCTCAGTTTCTATCGATCACGGGCGTCATCAGCGCATGGAATTCAATTAAAAGCAGCCTTATTTCAATGACTATCGGATGTATGAATAGCCGGGGTCATTACCCTTTCAATTACCTCGATTAATTCGTATTACCTTGATAAATGGAGGGCACTAGAACTAATGCCGCGGCAGAAAAATGATTACAAGCATCGTTAAACACGAGTTCTCATCTTTTATGCGACGAATGCGTTGGATCGCCGCGTTCACGGGAAACGATCACCGAACCCAGCGACGTACTTAAAGACCAACGACAACCAACAACCAAGGTACTTAATAAAATAAAACTGTGACAATTTTGAAATTTTTAAATGCACGACAAAGAGATCGTGATGTCCATAGTAAAGGTTTCATCGTTCAAGTGGCGTTGACGTTTAATTGGAAGACGAGTCGATTGTAGGAAAATACCAGAAATAAATAAAAAATTACTTGAGAAAAGTTTTAAAAAATCCACGGAAAAAGTCGGAAATTTTATCTTCTACCTACATCTATTGTTGTATAAAATGACAGAACAACGACTGTCGGGTCAGCTAGTTTTAAATAAATTTACTTAAATGGCTTTTATTTTAAATCATTGTAGTGATTGTAGTCACTTTGTCATTATCAAACTATATTTATTTATTGACTTATTGGCTCATATATATAACACATATATATAACACGTTTCGCGATGAATGCTGAGCGTTGGTTCAATTTGTTTTTATGTGTATTGACTGTGAGAAAATATTCTACGCCACTGAGGCTTATCATCTATGTTCGGTCGAACGCGCCAATAAAATGTGGGTCGCGCTCAACAAAACGGCGACGACACACAATTGGGAACGAAAAATTCTCTAAACGCATCGTGCGACCATTTGTGGCCGCCATGCTTGGAGATGCCCTCATCCGGTCGGTCAATCGGTTATGTGGGTGCGGGTGAACTTTGACACGGTACCGCTTCCGCATAGCGGCTCATTATTGATATGGTGATATTTGCCATGTACCCTCGCGCTTGTGGGTCAGGTGTGTCATGTCTTCGGCTTAGAAGGAATAACTCAACTTTGGATGTGTCTAGGTACGTGCGCGAGCTCGCGCAAGGTCAACTAAAAGAGAAGATTAGATATTTGATAGATGATTTGTCGTTTCTCCTTCCGGCAAAGTTACTACGGCAGATGTAAGAAAAAATAAATAACTGGCCATTTATTTGAATAGAATCTTACAAGAGGAATAATGTTTATTCGAGTTGTCGATTAATTTTACATGGATAATTTTCACAAAAATATAAATGGATAATTTGGGGAAAATTAATTTAAAATTACAAAAAAGTTACGTATTTTGACAATTTTTGGTCAGACTGGTGAGATTTTTTTTTTTATCGAAGATGTAGTTCTTCCCCTTTTGGAGGATATCATACCAGAAAAATGGGTTTAATTACTGTTTAATGTGTCCCCTCGACTGACATTTTTTTTATTTCCACGTAAACACAATCTGTTCTAATAGGACAATTAGCATTTTGACCAACAGATTAAATGTACAATGTAGTAGGCACCACCAATTTGTCTGCCTTTTTTTGGCGACATGTAAACTAAACTAAAGCTACTCTTACTTGCTAATAGTTCATCAAACGTCTAAGTTATTTGACTTGAATCTTTTGACTCGATGTAATAGATATCCTGCTAACACCTTTGGGTGGGCACTTAACTTTATATAGCAATTCTTTATTAAATTTCTTCATTAGCGGGGGAAATGTTAGGTCTCTTTCAATGATGTTAGAGGCGGTACCCCAAATTTGTGTCCCGTCAATATTTGTTTTATGATTGCTTTATAGAGTGCGGTCCAAAATCCCCCCCCATGATAACTTTTGAACGGCTGGAGCTATCGTTATGAGAAAAAACATGTCGATTTTTAATTTTTACGTACAAAATTTTGGTGTTGTCAAAAATTCAATTCCACTTCCACTGACAAGTCATGTCAACTTTCTTATTTTTAATGGAACAACCTGTATATTTTGACGTTTTTGGAAAGGCAACGGAGAGGGGAATCCAACGATACCATAAGTTCAACTTTAATTTGAAAAGTAACAAGAGAGGCAGTAATAACTTTACTGCCATTTTCTTTATGTGTTCCTTAATTAGCCATAAGGCAATAAACATTTTTAGTGTTAAATAAGAAGAAAAACCATTAATAGGCATTTACTAATTAGCTACAAAACAAATAATAAACAAATATAATCAAATCTTTATTATGAACTTCTGGCCAATTTTACTTTAAAAAACAACATATTACAGAAAAATTATTGCTGCCTGTCTTGCTACTTTTCAAATTAAAGTTGAACACATGCGATATCGTTGGATTCATCTCTCCATCGTCTTTCTAAAAACGTCAAAATATACAGAATGTTCCATTTAAAATAAGAAAGTTGACATCATTTCCGGTTTCACCGGAATTCAATTTTTTGACAACACCAACATTTTGTACGTAAAATTTAAAAATCGACGTGTTTTTTCTCATAACGATAGCTCCAGCCGTTAAAAGTTATCATGGGGGGGGGGTAAGTTTTGTTTGTTGTTTATGTTTAGCTGCGACTTTCTTCCAATCAGGCAATAGGTTTCTCTAAATCTCAGTCCAAGATGTTTCCTTTTAGTGCATACGTCTTCTGTCTAGATGCATTTAGTGTTATTAACTTGGGTTACCTCATGGCCATTCATTGTAACTGGCGGGCACGTATCTTTTCTTCATGTAAAAGTCACTTGTACAAACTTCTCAATAGAGATGGGCAAAACGACTCATCACAGTGAACCGGCTCAGTTGATCTTTTCCGTAGAAGTGAACCGGCTTAATTGAACCGACATAACAACTGAGTGTGTGCGTTCCGTCGTCATAGATTTGAATAGAAAGACTGAACGATTCGATAAATTTAAGTCGGGGAAACGCCCGTTACACCGACTTGAATTTAAATATCCGGATATACAAGTTGGGCTCTTCTCATTGCATTTTGCATCACTCTTTGCACTCTTCGCCTTCAGGCAGCCCTAAAAAAAAGTCTGAAGCCGTCAGATTAGGTGATCGCGGCGATCTGACGGCTTCAGACTTTTTGTGAGAAAATATTCGAGCGGAAACTGCTCAAATTACACAAACAGTATGCGATTAACATTGGCGCCCAACGAATATGGCCAATAATATCACACTGTAGCTCAGATGCGCCCGCTGAGAATCCATGGTATTTTTAAGATTCCGAATGAGTATGCACTACTGAGTTTGCCGACCACGTGCTCCACGTGCCTTCCTCATGCCAGGTCAGGTTCCAGGAAAACACCCAGAAATTATTTTATATGGTCATTTACACTTATCAGTTCAAAAACTGTTGACAATGTGTTTGCTAAACGCTGTAGCCTATCCTCCATACTCCATGTTCATTTTTTATCGGAGAGAAGGTTTGTTGTTGTGGTGTCTGAGCTGGAAGAAAAGAAAAGATTTTGCTCCGTGCAGTAAGATGACAAAAATGTAATAAAGGTCATACAAAAATGTATGTTGAAGCAACAGCTATAGTATTATTTATGTGTGGATGAAAATTGGAAGGTAAAATTAAGAGTTAGACAAGGGACTGTAAAGTAAAAATAAGTGTAAGTAAGCTCCTTGCAAAATCGTAAAATGAGAAATTTTTGGAATGGTCTTCCAATATTTGCCAGAAAGCAGTAGCAGATCACAATCCGACCTACCAATGTGGAAAATATCAAGGACCTCGATGTTTCTTCATAAGAGATCGACAAGACTGAACTATCTAAGCAATCTGTAGGGCGTGGCGTAGTGGTCTTAATTTTCTTCCACGTCGTAAACGCTCACTTGTGCTAATTTTCTTCCACGCTGTTATTTATTTCCTTTCTTCTGCCATTTGTAATCTTCTCATTTTTTCTTTGAATTTATTTCTTAAATATTCATCATTAAGCAGATCACAGTCCGAGCTACCAATGTGGAAAACATCAAAGACCTTGATGTTTCTTCCTAAGAGATCGACAAGTCTGAACAATCTAAGCAATCTGTAGGGCGTAGTGTGAGAATGCATGTGAAACGTGCATTTTTAAACAAAGCGAATCGAGTTACACCGTTTTCCTGTTGTCTTCATTTCAGAACACTTTCACGCGATTGAAACACCAGCATGCAGAAAGTGTAAACGAATGCGCGCCGTAATGGAATCATTACGCCTTAATGCGATCAATAATCGGACTAATTAGATTGAGTTGTGTATACCAACTGCAAATAAACAAGGACAGTTCACTTTGGTGTGAATTTCCAGACTTTGTAACGTTCGCAGGAGCGAGTGTTTAATTTTTTTGTTTTTTTTTTTTTGATTTTCTTGAATGATTTAAATTTCTGTTTTAAATTGTGTTCCAGTCGACTTAAATTCAAATTGAATTTTAATAATAATAATTTCTTTAATAGCAAGTGACTTTTGTCTCAAACGGTTCAGTTCAAATCGTTAGTGTAAATTTTGGAAACTTGCTTCAATTTATTAAATTTTAATAAGAATTAGTCTTCGTTAATTTTTTTCTCCATGTTGGAGGGAGTTTAGAATTAATCGTATTCAAAATGTATTCGCTAAGACAATTTAAGAATTTTGTCAGTTTTAAAAAACAAAAATTTTCTAATCCAATTATAACCAAATTAAATTGCGAATTGGCAACGATATCCGTGATACGTGCCGACGATTTTTTTCGCCTTTCGTCGGCTTATATACGTACACCTTTAAATGTCTAAAGTGAAATGCTCCTTAATAAGATGCCTGAGATGTGGCCGTCAGTAAATTTAAATATGATAATATGGTAAGCGTTTCTCGGTGTGCATCTAATTGAGAATGTAATGGCTTCACTTATATTTGACATTTATAACTTCATCCGATTTCGTTCGGGCACTTAAACCGTTCGCGATCATAAATCGAAATTGAACGTTAGATTACCGTTTTCGTTTCACGATGGTACGGCCTAAGCACATTTAAATTGAGAATGTAGAAGTGTATTTTTTGCGTGGTGATTTAAATTATTACTAGGCTGAACCCGTCGAAATTCGACGCCAAATAATGTTGGACTGGTTAATAAAATTATCTTTCTTGCTGGTTCAAAGAACTTCAATTGATGTGCGTTTCTTACTATCTTTAAGTTGGTTTACATCTAATCTAACGCAAACCGTTTGCGCCATCTATTGATAGGGTTGAAAAACATAATCGCAGTTCTTGTTTGTCGTATTAAATTTCTACCGCCTGGCCGCCTTAGTTAAATTAAACGTATGACAAAAAACGTCAAATTTGACACAAGAATAACCAACCTGTAAATAAATTTTCAAGTGTCAATTTATGATTGACGTTTTCATTTACAAATTAGAATGTCAACACTGACGTAAATATAACCATAAATCACTTCTTGACATCAAAATGTGTGAATTCAGTCGTTTTCCATTCTGATGTTCCGTATAAAATAATTGGTACACTTGAATATCAATCAATATCAGTGGTAGTTGGGATACGTTCGGTTATTTCTGCTACAAAAAATGTGAGGATTAAATGCTTTGCAAAAGATATCCGTTTCAATCAGTTGGAAAATTGATAAGCCTTTACGTAAAATTTTTCTTGTAAAATTTAAACCTTATTATTTTTGTTCGATAAAGTCATTAAATCCATTAATATATTTGTGTAAATTAACTAAAATTGTTGTCTAATAATTGAGACGTCAACAAACAAATAAAGAAAATTAAACGATTCTCTATTATGGATTCGCTAATTTGCACCGCACGTCGCTCATTATGGCTCGTTATGCCGATCGATAAGATCATCATTTATCGAAGGACTATAGATCATAGACGGCGACGTGTCGGTGTTGAAAATCATCGCGCGCGCCGACATAAAAACAAGCGCTCGGCTCTGTTTCTCACGGCCCGCGAACGCCTGACCTGTGCCGATTACCATAGATTAATCTCCGGACCGACTTCTGGAGCACCTACGCCGCATGCAAAGAGAGAGCATTCTCTCCTCCACCTAGTTTGAGAGCGCATAAAGGGCATGGCTCCGCATCCACCTGCCTCGACTCTAATTGCTTTTATCTGATAGACTAATTTGTTTAATACTCTTTTGGTATTTCAATGAGATTTGTTTCCGTGTTTTCTGTGTTCTTCATCTCGGTTTGTGCTTTTTTCTCCTGCTTTATGCCAAGCGGATTTGCATATTAATGTAAACGTTCGTGCCGCGATGCTTCGGACGGTTACATTCTCTTTAAATAAAAAGTGATCTTAAGGGAATGAAGTTCAACTCCTAATGATTCTACTTGCAAACTTCAGATGTATGACATCACGTCAGCACCATCTGTTTGGATAAATTACATATAGAAATGAATAAGGCTCGGATTATATGCACGAAAAATCCGTAAAATATGCGCATATATATGCACGTATTTTCACAAAAATATGCACAAGATATTAAAAAATATGCTCCAATATATGCCAAATGTGCATCCATATGCAAGACTTTTAACAATAAAAAATCAAAGTCCATTCCAATTTAATAAACACAAACATATTTATTATTATTATTATACATTTTAAAATACAACATTTAGCAATATACCTACCTATTCAAACATTTTTTAATATTCTGCTATTCTGGGATTAAAAGACACTAGCCTAATACCTATAATCTATAATAATTATTAATTAATAACAGGATAATATATTTATATACATAGTATATGCCTACAACTACATAAATATTAATGTATCAATGTACCACAATTGATAAATTAATATTTATGTAGTTGTAGGCATATACTATGTATATAAATATATTATCCTGTTACAGCTCTTTTAAAAATTACTTGCAATAAAAGCAAATTGATTTCATTATTTTTTAAAAAAATTTTATTATCTTTAATAGCAGTAGATTCGTCAGAGGATTCTAAAATTTAATTTTTATTTTTTTCTTAATTTTTAGAATAAAAAATTGCGGCATTTACCCACGTACCCCACCTAGTAATTACTGGTTGTGGAGGCAACGGTAAACCCGGAAATGAGCCATTTTAAAAGCCTAGTAATTAAGCATTTCTCAGAAATCTGTAGTTTTCAGATCACATCCCTTTAAACAATTTCTCTAAAATGCATTAGCAGGTAACTACTTATCCCAATGGAAGAATTATACCCATTCAAAACGAATTTAAGAAGTAAACACTCAGCAGGACACTAATTCTCTGAGGTCGGCCTACGAATTATCAGTTGTTTTCCCTTAAATATATTTTGTAATTGAATCATTTTCCTTTAACTTTCCAATTTTTAACTTCAACTGAAATTTTTAATCGGAAATTTGTGAAAATATGCACAAATATGCAATATTTCCTAAAATATGCACGAAGTTGCCAAAATATGCAAAATATGCATTTTTTAATTGGCTTATTTTAATCAAAAAACATTAGATATGTATAGAAAACTTACATTTTTGTTGATATACCTCTTAATAACAAATATGCATTTTGCATATAATCCAAGCCTTAGAAATGAATCTTTACAGGTAGATAAATAAGTGTGGAGATTTTGTGATTTTTTTACGCCATTAAGGTATCGATAGTTCGATAGATGCATTTGATGATGGGACAGTTTAACGCAAAAACTGATGTATAAGTTTGTGAATAAAAGTATATTTTTTAAATATTTTCAAACGTGAAATACTTCCATCTATAAAATAATATCCGTATGTTTTTTTTTTTTTTTTATTTAATCAATATTAAATTTTTATTTCAAGTTTTGCTCGACATTCGCCTCAATGATTTTTTTTTTAAATCAAAAGCTCTTCGAAAAGTTGTATAATTTTGATCATTTATTATGATGTTTTTGGTTAAAATGTTTTAAACGTTATAGTTGTTGCACAACTAATAGGACCGCCACTACTTCTCCTCCTTTAAGCCCCGGCTTTGTTTGTTTGTTTGTTTGTTTGTTTGGGCTTATGCTTTGTTCAAAAGCTGTTCGAAGAAGTTCAAAAGCGCTTCAAAGCTGATAAAATCTGATCAAAAGCTGATCAAAAGCTGCTCAGAGCTGTTCACCGCGTTCAAGGCTATAGCGCCTGCATTGTCACAAAAGGGGGCGGGGCTAAATCTCCCCCATACCTACTACAACTTAGTATAAAGATGTAAGGGATAGAGAACGCGCCTGGAATGTTTATTTTACTCAGATTTGTTCATAAATAATTAAAATGCTCAAACTATTTGAAATGTTTATTGTGGATCAAGAACATCAACAACATTACGTTTGAGCTTTCAATAACATTAAATAATACACATTCTTGATTAATTTTAAAGGCATACAAAATCTGACTACAAAATTCAGAAACATTTAAAGCAAATTCATCATAAATCTATGAAATCTGCAATAGTAATTTTTATTTTTAAAAAATGCAGTAAGTCATCATTGCTGAAATAGATAGATTTCAGAATTTTCAGTTATCTTAAAAGTCGCCCGATGTTCGTGATTAATAGAAACTGAAACATATTACTGCGTTGATGTGTATTTTATTATCGTCCTTTTTAATTTTAGGTACTACTGACGTTGATGGTAGACCGATCGTCCTTTGCTACGCGGAGTGCGTCACAAGGGCCGGTTTAAACAAGTACGAAATAGCCAAATTGCTTTTATATTACGCGTCCGTAACAAGGTGAGTGCAATATTACTTATTTGTAATTTTTTGACTTTTCAACGCAATTAAAAAAAAATAATACCTGTTGGATTTACATACAATCGCGCGCGTCGATCCTGGGCAATGCTTGCACGATCTTTGCCATTTCCAGTGAGGCAAATTCATAATTATAGTAGGCATATGCATAGGAACACTATCTCGTTCTATATCTGCGGAACCTTTACGAGGTCGTCGTCGTATTTCTTCTCCTATCGATGATTTCTGGTACGTATCCACTTCCTTGTTTCTCTTATTTATTTGCGTGCCGTAATAGTTTTTAAAACGCTTGGCGGTTATCCGTTTTGAATGTAAATTCCATATTTCGGTTTTTGCGGACCGATAATTTATTTTATTGCTCGCCGACTCTGAACATCGTCCATAAATCGACGTACAGTTTTAATGCCTCATAGGAGCTGTTTGTGATTTATTTTCGTTGAAGTTGCGTATATTTAAAAAAAAAAAAAAGAAATACCGTCTGCAATGTTCGGGCAACAGATTTAATTAACGAAGAATCAATGAAATCTTCGATGGTGTTCGATAATTATTTCTGTAATATCGCAAACGTTATGACCATTTAAAAAAAGTTGGTGTTTTCGTGAATTTCCGTTGAAGAAGAAACCTTTACGTGGAAAAAATCGTTTGATAAGTTCTGAGAAAAATGTGATAATAGAATGTCGAAATAATTGGCCAATATGTCTTATCAACGTATTATCGTCTTTTCCTACGGGAGCTGGTTATTTTGCTCTATGACCTTGGAGACATAGTCACTGTTTGTCGCAATCCATATGATGAGATTTGACTTGCCCATTGATTGCAGTTTTGCTCGATGTCTTTATAAGCAGTTTGTAATGGATAATCATAGTTCCATAAACAGCAATGGAGTTTTCTTCTCCTTTATATAAATTTGTTTGTTTTTTTTTTTGTATTGTTATGACGTTATGAGGTTTCTTCCATTGTCGGTGTGCTATAGAAGTAGGAGTGGTTTATGTGGTTGAAGATTTTGTCCATTAGTTTGATTCCCTGCGCAACTGTACGCAGGGGAATTCCTATGTGTCATTGAAGATAGTAAAGAGAGTTAGGTTTGTATTAGTTGTCTGTTTTCTAAAACATAGAAATTGAGTCAATGTTCAATGCTATGCTTCCTTCCCTCTCACCACTTTTCAAAAGTTCTCGAAAAACGTAACGGAACTGAAAGGGATGGATTTGGTTGCGGCCACGACCATCTTACTGATGTTAATACCTACTCTAGAATATGTTGCAAGGATTAGGGAAACGTGGAAAATCTAATCAGAATAGTCGGTCAGAGGGCCAATTCAAAGTCAGAAACATTGCAAACTTAAATCGGTGATTTAAATTTACAATGTCCCCCACTAAGACTTGAACGCTTCAAATTACTAGCTTATTGTCTTAAGCTCTAACCCACTAGACCAGTAATCCACTTAAAAGGTAACTACCTCTTAAAAAGTGATTACCTCATGTTGATAGTATCTTGTTTGGTTTTCTTCTTTTTGAGTGTTTTTTAACGTTTCCATTGGAGAAACTTAACTTGTCTTATGGGTCTGTCCTTTTCATTGTTTTAAGTGGAACTTTCTTAACCAGTTTTTGAGGTACAATTAGCCATTTTAAAATAGCAACCCTTAAAAAGGCACATACTAATCTACGAGTGTCGTTCAGAAAGTACTAAATTAATCAGAATACATGAGAGAACACGTTCGTGAAATTTTACAGTTCTACCTTGTCACCAAGAGCGGCGCTAGCATCGTTAAAGGAAGTTTTCTGAATTAATCCCTTTCTCTGGGTTGGGTTTGGTATTTTCTCATGCGCTACAGCCTTCAGCCTTTTAATACAAAATATTTCTAGACAAGTGGCGTTTTAACTAGAATCCTAAGATGCCTTTATCTATACATTGAGAATGTGGAAATGAACTTGGACAATCTTGGCTATCCTCATTTCCGAGTTCTATCCATTTTTTTTGTACATTTATTAGCCCACTTCTGGCTTCATTTCTGATGATGCTGCAGGCTATATCACAGGATGCTTTTATACTGTACCAACCCTTTACGACGCTTACGAGTATTTTCTAAGTCATAGATATGTAGTAATTTACCCAGAAGGCTCCATTTTTCGACCTAAACAATTTATTTCGAAATCATTGATTTGTGATGGCATTCCACTGTAAATTGCGACAAGACGCTGACAAGTACAAATGACAAGACAATGAACCGTAAAATAAACCGACAAGCAAACAGGACGTTCATCGGACTTTACACTCGACGCCGTATGTTGACACTTGACTGAAGGAAAGTTTAGTTAATTGTAATTGTACAGTAGTAGTAGTTGTAGCTTAGGCGGTAGTAGATACTGATAATACTGATAATAAAATAACTCTCGGTACCGACATGGTGTTTGAATGATTAACCAACGAAACCCCTTCAGGGCGAGCATTTCTTTACAGGTTAGTCTGCAAGCAAATTTGGCATATTCTGTTCATGCTTTAAATAAGTGTATAATTCGAATCCATTTATTACTTTAGCTGTTTTCTAATTGCATTATTATTTACTTCAACAAAAAAACAATTTTTCAGTGTATGCGCCATATCGAAGGGATTCACAGTGCTTCTACTTTCGGAAACCGAAGACTACAACAAGCTTCTCGATGTCTTGGACAAAGCGGCCATACTATTGGGAAATTTCGTCAAAATCAGCAAAATACTCGTGTGGAGACCGGGCGTTGACATCGAACAGAATATCACGTCCAGTCGAAATGAGGTTCGAAATGGTTTCATTTTTGTTGCTTTTTTTGTAAATATTTTATTTAAACTGAATTTTATATGTTAAGGTTACGAAGTTTAACCGTCAATTAATTCCCATCGGTTAAAGTCCATTTTGCACGTTATAATCGTAATTGAGATTCTGATTGTTGTGCTTACAAAGAGGCTTAACCACATGGCATCGTAATTTGTGCAATAAACGAACCGTAAAACAAAAAGTTGCATTTTGCATATTGAACGACGCTAAACTAATACGTGCGTCGTAAAGTTGCCTAGAGTAAGTCCCACATTCTCATACAAATGATCATAAAATATGCCAGAAATGGGTACGTTGGCGATTTCGAACGAACAAACTCAAATCAATTTCTTTATTTTAACGATTTTGTGTTTCATTTGCTATCATAATATTTTTCATTTTTATGATATTCAGCTATTCAATTCAACTGTGATGTGTTTGCTTTTTATAAAAAGAACGCCACTGGACATATTATCGTAAAGTGATGAAAACACTTTCATCGCCTTCCCTTCGTTCTCTTCGACACTGCGAGTTGGTATAAATTATGAGCGAGATTGATTGATTAATAAAGCGCATTAAGTGTCATTAATCGACTTTCTATTGTGTTTCGCGCAAAGCGGGTACCGGTATCGGAAAATGAAAATTTTTAACGAGTCTAATTGCACGTCGGACTTTGTTCGAAATATAAATATTTCTAAGTAAAATAATTTTAATAGGTAAAAGTGGAAAATTATAATTTTGGGTGCGGTCCTGTTAAATCGACCCTGTATAAATTTCGATGTGGAAAACTTAAGATTGAAGAAAAGTTCAAAGAGTTTTGAAAATAAGTCATGCGTCCTTATACATGATGATATACACGATATCCCGATACACATAGTTTTAAGAGTTGAATTTTCTTGGTAGATTTTATGCTGTAGTTTATTTTAATCACGATGTACCATAAAAAACAACAGCTACAAAATTGATAGATTTTTTTGAAGCTCGTTACTGATTCTTTCGTGAATGCGAAATTTGTTTTTATCATTGAAGGTGGTCGTGATATCGGACGAGTCGACGCTGTACGGTTTCATGACGAGAGACCAGACACCGGCCGGTTGCGGCGGTACCTGCAACCACGACCAGCTCGAGTGGGTCGAATTTTTCAAGCAACTGGAACCTTTCCTGGCCTCATGTCGAGCGGCAGGTCGGGCACTTCTGTCCGCCCTAGCCCAGTTGAGAAACGAGGAGGTACCCGCGCAGGTCACGAGGCGATTTCTTAATCACCAGTGCAGGTGAGTGCGAGACGTGCCGTCGATCGTAAATCATGAGCGTCGTGTAACGTCAAAATGCCAAACGTTCGGAAGCGAATTTATCTAACGTCGTTGGAGAACTTTCGCTGCGACCTCGTCGAATATCGATGGTATTTGTTCAAGGAATAAATCATATTGAAGTTGTTTTTGAACTTTATTAACTAAGAAAAACTAATGGTATTGAAATATTTCATCATCTTCGCAGTTTTTCTCATATTTGTACTTTTGAATAGGTTCGCCCAATCTCTTCAGGATTTTTCTATTTTTTGTGCCTTTTTAATGATTTTCTTTTTCATATCCTTTTTTATTAAAATTTTTTTCGTCGTCGGCCTCGGAAAATTTTTCCAGTTTCTTTATATTTTACTTCACATTTCCTTATTTTTCTTTCATTATTTTTTCACCATTTATTTCATTAATCTAACTGATTTTGATATCTTCATTTCTTATGATTATTGTTCTACATCATTTTCTTGGCATTTCCTACTGACTTTTTACTGAGATTTTCTCCAGAATCACAGTCAGTCTAAAGGGTTGTCTTTCCAACCCTTTAGTTTAGAGTGATTGTGATTCATTCTGGCCAAAATGTCATGAAAAAGGAAATTGCAACAAAATGATGTAGAAGAATAATCATAAGAAATTAAGATATCAAAATCAGTTAGAAATATTTGTAAATTGTATCTCTGAAATAATGTCCCAAGTCTCCAATTAAAATACAATTCCCAAGCCTTGAGATTATTTTGTCACAAAGCCAATAGTTTTTTAACATCCAGAGCTTGTCTCTGCCTGTGTTAACCATTTTATTTTTTGCTAGAAATAAAGATTTTATGGGCGTGTTATTGAATCTTTTATATTATTGGAGCTTGATGGAAGTTTTGAACGTAATTTTGATTTGAAAAAATCAGTTATTCTACGTTTTAAAAAAAAATATCTATTTAATTTTTACGTGTCTTAATTTTAACGTCGATACTAATTGTGTCAATTTTACATTAAATAATTACAAACATCTTCAAGAACACACAAAATTAAATTAAGCCGTTATACAAATACGTTTTATTTACTTGTTTTAACTGCAAAAGACGTTATTCACGGCGAACTTAATTAACACCCACATTGCTCTAAATATCGATAATATTTCCATCATTTGCATATCGTTTATCATAAATTAATCTTATCGTTTCGACATACTGTTCAGTCGAATGGAATCGTGCGCGATTTATTACGTAATAAATTTATTCGGATTTTATTTCAGACAAATTTCGCGGGCGATCCAACTGGACATCGTGCAAAAATTACGACGAGATGGTCATACGACACTCACCAGTTTGGAAGAACGGACCCAATGGCTCTCGGGCAGCAGCGACGTGAAACGAAGCGCCAGCTTCGCCGCCGAGTCGTTCTCGAGCGTGAATAGAGTTGCCAAAAGATTGGAACAACTCGCGACCGAACGAAAGGAACGTTTGAAGGAACTCGCCAGGTTGAGGTCGTTACAGGACGAGGTCGAAGAGGTTAGTACTTCTCACAATTGATTCAAATTTGACAAACTGGGCTTAGTTACCTACAAAGCCTGTGAAAATAAGTCTTCCAAAAGTAAAATTTTCTACATAAACATAAACATAAATATTAAAGGCATATACATATAAGGCGATGCCTTATAAACTCGATAATTAAAAGTATCCTTATTTAATTCCTCGCAGTAAAAACTTGCTTCGTACATAAATATTAATTTTCAGGTTTATGTGAAAGGCGACCGTGTTACATGGATAAATTTGTAATGTTTGCTCGTAAACCGCTACGCAATGTCATTAGGATTTTTTCTTCTTGAAAGACGGTGGTGTTTTTCCGGGAGCTGTGAACTTTCCATTCTGTATAATCTTTGTTAAATAGATGAAGGGCACACGAAAAGTATTTCACATAACTTTCTTAAGTGATTTTTATTACAATTGTGATGTTTTAAAGCCGCCAATTAAATATTAAAATTTACGAACTTCGAGGTCATTTTTCTAATTAATTTTATATAAGAGTTTTTATACGAATTTTAATCGTCGGTATTTATACGAGGGTCTCATGCGGATTAATTACCGCTTTAATTCACTCGATCAGATAAGCACTTCCGTTTCTCGAGCAGAGAGAAGTATAATTACGAACGATGAACGATAATTTCGATTTTTGCATAATTTTAAAAGTATAATGTAGGGAAACAATGCGGAAGATGCCAGATGATATTGCACGTGAATCGCTCTAAAAATAGACTCGTCTAGTTTTTAATTCGTGCGAATGTGAACTTAAAATTTTAATTTCATCCTTAAACTATTCAGTTTATTTATGGCATTTATGGCCATAGAAATTACACTGGTCTGACAGGACCCATAAATTCGAAACAAACACAAAAAATTTTGCAACCTAAAAAACTTAATTCCATCCCATCAATTCGGCTTCAGAAGTGCCCATTCTACAATCGACCAAGTTCATCGAATTACCGATGTAGTAGAGAAAACCCTAGAAAGCAAAGGTGTGTGCTCCGCCGTCTTCCTCGACATCGCACAGGCCTTCGACAGAGTGTGGTACGAAGGCTTGCTATTCAA
>JAFFZR010018296.1:0-11374 GCA_018397195.1 Lethrus apterus | reverse complement strand
GGTACTAAAATATTTGTTGGAAAAAAGTATTAAATCAGTATTATTCATTTATATTTATTTCATTTATTTCATTAAACTTGCTCTAGCTTTTTAATTCGTGGTTCTACGAAAAAATTTATTCATTAAAATCTTCAGTTTATTATACCACACATTGACATTTCTGCTTTGTGCTGTCTTACTGGTATTATTTATATTATAATATACGTATAATTAGTATATAGTATATACGGTTGAACTGTAAAATACCTATTGTTTATTTCTTTTACAGTCCGTGATACGTATATGCTTTCATGAACGTCGTCTTCAGTACATGGAAAAGGAACAAATTTCTTTATGGCAACGTGCAAGGCCAGGTGACAGAATTCTTGAAGTTGATGTCCCCTTGTCATATGGCCTTTATGATGTTATTCAACCGTCTAACAATCTAAATACTGCTCAATTCAGTTGGGATCCTACGAAAGAAGTTGGTGTTTATATTAAAGTAAGTAGTTTCATGTATTAGAGATAGTTAATCTTAATTTTAATCTATTCACAATGTTGTTACTAAAAGGTCCAAGGTAAAAAGATATTAAAAAAACGTATTATAATGATTCATATAATGGTATGTAACCCCAAATGCCAATATGAGTTGTATGATGTCACATAATGCTAACATTTTGTAATTTATGATTTTGTATTTATTTATGTAAGCTTGTAGTTTATAAATTGGAATATTGCAAATAAATTGTGAGATTTTCTACTCTATCGTAAAACTAATAATCTTGAACTGTATTGAGCTGAAGTTGAGTTGTCTTAACACAGTTCATACCAGTAAATATAGAAAAGAACTGATCTGGTAAACAATATGTACTGCATATAAAATGGAAAGACGAGTGAAGAAAATCGAATGAACAGAATTCAAGAAGTGAAAATAAACGAAATATAGAACAAAGAAACATAAGTAGAAGAAAAATATTGACATTAATAGCAGTACATGGGTTAAATGATGATGCAAAAAGATTTAAATCTGATAATCCAAAATTACATAAGGAAAATATATGTATGTGGAAATTTTCAATGCAAAGATGGGGCAAACACAGGGGTGATAACAAGATATGGAGAGGATAAACGAAATAACAGTGCTTATAGATTGATAGAATAATGCATTTTGAAAACATGATATTTAACAACATCTTTCTATGAACATAAAGATATTCATAAATATGAAAGACTGGATAAGTAAACGAAACTGAAACGCAAAAGGATAACAAAAATACGAAACTTTTAAAGAAGAATGAGGAAGAGATAGCTAAAATGTATGAAGAAAGAGCAATAATAGAAGAAAACGAATAGCAACAAAAGAGTAAAACTGTGCAAATAAATAAAGATATTATTATTGAAGCAGCAAGAGAAGTATAAGGGCCAAAGAAAGTAAGAAATTAACAGCTTGGTGATGCAAAGACTTGAAATGAGCAAGAATAAAAGTTTTAATTCAAGTTTTTGATCTATTTAATTATCCTGACCCGTTGAATATGTACTTCCAATACATGTCTTGTTGTTACTGTTTATTAAGAAAAATATAACAAAGTAACCAAGCTTTTAGGCATGACATGTGTTTTGTAGGGTTCTTCTTGCCGACGTTTTGTCCATTTTCGTTAAAGGAAACGTACAAAAAAAAAATTACTTTAACTGACAATGACAGTGGAAGCTTACAGTGTGCAGGATGGGCAAATTTCGATGTTTTAATAGGGAATTTCGATAACCATAAGAGATACAAAAAAATTACCCTGTAATCCTCGATCGCTTTTTTGGAGAAAAATTCAATGGTGAAAACCAAAGTTGGCTATCGTCTTTTGTTTTCGAGTTATGGGCAAAAATTCGATTTTTTCAATTTTCGTTTTATGGCTGCATCTTGCTTATTTGGAAAAATGAAGGAAAATAATGTCCACATTCTTCAGGCACTTTTTTCATAAAAATGCAGAGGCGTTGTTAGTTTTTTGAAAAAGTTCTCCAAATTCGAGTTGTGACATAAAGTTGTAATTTTTTATATGGAACTCATAATTGGCTGTGGCTTAACTAAAAAGAGAATTTTATTCCCTTTTCAACAATATGACATGTATGGTCAATTATTAATTTTCATACAGATTTCTCAAAAATTCATACTTTTCAAGGTCAGATATTCATTTTTGCGTAGTAGGCGAATAAAGTTTGATATATTGCGATGTTTTATTCAGAGTAATAATGATTCTGAAGCTGCAAGTCAAACATAAACGCCAAATTCTTTCTTTGGGGACACATTATAGACATTTTTTCCCTTGCTTCCCTCTCCAAAGCTCAAAGTACTTATCTGGACTGAGAGGGAGCGGTTTGGTTACGGCCACGATCATCCTACAGATATTAAAGCCTATTCCAGCATACGCTGCAAGGATTAGGGAAACGTGGAAAACCTAATCAGAATAATAGTCGGTCGGAAGGCCAATTCAAAGTCACAAACAATGAAAATTTATATCTGTGATACCAATAAGTTTACAATGTCCGCCACTAAGACTTGAACCCAGGTCCTTGAGGTTACTAGCCTATTCACTAAGCCACTAGACCAGCAATCCCATAATATAACCCCATTTAAAAATGCTAATAATAATATGAACGAACGAAATAATTCTGTATCAACGTCAGTACGGAGTGTTTTACAAACAAAAAAATTTCATTTTCATACAAATATAGTAGATAAACATAAAAAAGCTACTGTAATTCGAACAGAGGTATTTTTGCATGCACAATATGTCACATCTCAAATGTTACATTCTTCAAAATTAGTTAATATATTAAACATATTTTTTAGTTATAGATAATTAGTTATTTGTTTCTGCTTTCAGGTGAATTGTATTAGCACAGAATTTACACCAAGAAAACATGGTGGAGAAAAAGGTGTTCCATTTCGTATTCAGGTGGAAACATATCAAGCTGGCGAAGGAAATGATGGTCCTAAACGTCTGCACGCAGCAGTCTGTCAAATAAAGGTGTTCAAATTGAAAGGTGCTGATCGTAAACACAAACAAGACCGTGAAAAGATATTAAAACGTCCTCCTTCTGAACAAGAAAAGTATCAACCTAGTTACGAATGCACAGTATTAAATGACGTAAGTATATTTAAAAATGCTTAAATAGTTCCATTCTTTAAGATGATTTTAATTGAATTAAAATTTATGTTGAATATAAGACATTTGAAAACCGAAGAGAATTTTTATCAGTTCCATTTCTACCAAAAGTGACCTGTTTTTTTTCAGTAGCAGACTGTATATTCTTACATTTATAGGTACAAAATAAAACATTAAATAGAAATACACAAAATGTTATATTTTATAACAGAAAATATATAGTTTTTAAAGATGTTTTGTTTAAGATATACAATTTTGACAATTGTTAATAAATAATACTGTGAGAGACATTGGTGGTAGATGATATGTGCTAGTAGATATAATATTAAAATGTAAGAAGAAATAACGGAACACAACAACGAACCATTCCCACGAATTCGTAGCTTATAGTATTATACTACGTACAGTAGTAAATCAGGTAAATCAGTCTTGGGAATATTTTAAGACTATAGCTATAGAGGCTGCGAGAAAGGCTTATGGAACCTGCAAAACGAACTCAGGTAGGAAACAAACAAGCTGGTGGTCAAGTAGGGTTAAAGAGGAAGTAAAAATCAAGAAGAAGAAATGGAAACATTATTTAGCAAAGAAAACACTTGAAAGTTATGAACAATATAAGCAACAAAGAAAATATGTAAAACAGTTGGTTGGTGAAGCTAAAAGTAAATCTTGGGCAGATTTTGGAGAAAAAATGGAGAAGGATAGCAAAGGCAACCAAAAATTGTTCCACAAAGCTTTGAAAAATATGAGAACAGTGAAAACAAAAAATATACTAGGAATAAAAAATGCAAATGGCGAAGTGTTGAAAGAGGAAAAGCAAATAATGAAAAGGTGAAAAGAATACTTCCACAACTTATTGAACGAAGAAAGCAGTACGCATTCGATAGAACAAAGAGAAAAAGTACCAAGAGAGAACGAAATGGGAGAAGAAATTACAAAACAAAAATTTGAAGAAGCAACTAAAACACTAAAAAAGGGCAAAGCACCTGGCCACGATAAAATCACAACTGAGATGATAATGAAACTTGGTGAAAAGGGAAGAGAATTGTTGTTAAACATTTTCAATAAAATATGGAAAGAAGAGAAGATCCCAAAAGATTGGGAAATTGGCATTATTCTACCCATTTTCAAGAAAGGAGACAAGAGAGAATGCCAAAACTATAGAGGAATAACACTGCTTAGTACGGCACTGAAATTATATGAACAAATACTGAATGACAAACTCAAAGAGCTTTTAGAGTCGTCATTGGCAGAAGCACAAAGTGGCTTTCGAAAGGGAAGAGGCGTTCAGGATCATATGTTTACTTTGAAGGAATTAATAAGAAAGAAGAAAGAAATAAACAAGAACTGCTACATAGCTTTCATAGACCTGGAGAAAGTATCCCAGGAAAAATTATGGAATGTGCTAAACAAAAGAGTTGGAGACGGAAAATTGATAAGAAATATCATAAGCTTGTATAGGACAACGTGCAACTATGTGGCTACCCAGATCTTGAAATTGGAAACTTTTGTAACCACAGATGGGCTTAGACAGGGAGGCGGATTAAGCCCTACGCTGTTTGTGCTATTTATGGACGAAATTATTAAAAACAGCAACAAGAGAACAAATAATCTCTTTGTAGCATACACAAATCTTGAACAAGTGAAAATATCCGAGTGTGCCTTTGCTGACAATCTGGTTATTATGGCTAAATCAGAAAAAGAACTGCTAATACTGGCTCTCCAGAAAAACAGATGAAACAGTACACTAAACTACTCTGTATAAATTTCTGTATAAAATCCTTTTATTTTGCTATATTTACTGAATTGTATAATAATTTACATAAATAATAATTTAATTAACATGTTTTTTAGGTTTTAAATCAGTTAGAAATGTTTATGTTAAATTGTCATTAAAAAAAGTACTTTTAATTATTTTGATATTTTTAAAAGTTGTAATAATTAAACTCTTTTGATATGTAATTTCTGTTTACAGCAAATCGAAGGACATACTTTTTACAAATTAATGATTTATGAATAAACAAAATACGTGCACTTAGCTACTACAACTAGTAGTGCAATTATATCTTTAAATATAACAAAGGTGTTGTTCACCATTATTCACCATTATTTTATTAGTAGGTGTAGGTACCACCTATCTGTAGTTTTTAATAATTAGAAACCTATTAGCAAGCTTTGAATATAAATTTTTATTTTATGTATTAAAAAAAATCTGCTTCAATATTTAAACTGATTCATACTAGTTTCATATCAGTTGCAACATCCATGTAATTTTTTCTATGTTTATTTTTAGATATCATATGATGCAATTGTATCATCCCCTCCCATTGGTCCATTCTCGCCAGAAAGGTAAGTTATTATTTTTATCCATAGTAGTTTTATTTGTATAAGTATGTGATAAAATCATTACTTTTGAAAACAAAAGAAAAGAACAGCTATTTCCTGGATCAGATTCAAGTCGATTTTAAGATTTGCATTGCCAATTTTAACACCATTTTGTTGTAAATTAACATATTATGAATTCATAAATATAAATAGGGAAAAATTTGTAATTTATTTATTTAATGTAGAAATAAATTATTTTTATAAATAACAAATAAACATTAAGATAAATATTGAATTAAATGAATTAATAACTGGAAACAGAAAGATCTGTTAAGCATAAAATGTATGTAATATTTGTTCTTGAAACAATTGGAAATGTTTTTAATTATGATTGTTGTATGCGTATTGTTCTTTCGCATTTTATTGTTCCATGAAAAATATGAATTAATATATGTTGAGTAATATTCAATACAAGTGCTAAAATAATAAATAATATTATACACAGTATTTTTTATTCAATAAAACTGTCTTGCTATAAGAGGAGAATCGAGTTAGTGTATTAAAGTTTCAACTTTAAGTAAGCAAATTCTATTGTAGAAATCAGAAATTGAAGTGAATAAATGAATATTGTTTATTCAATTCTATCTTGAGCCTTTAAGTAACATGAGAAGATTTTCACAAAAAAAAAATGATAATAATAATTATGGGACATAAAGAAATTATTTGCCTGTGGGTTCAATATTATTAAAATTGTTCTGTTTCACTTTAAGTTTTCGAAATGTTGATCCCATTAAGGGTCAGACCTCCCTGATTCACCATCTTACTACATCTTACATCTTACTACATCTTAGAAACCAGAGTTATATTTCATAAAATATTGTAGATGAGTCAAGTATGTTTTTTCTTTGGATTTGATATATTTTTTATATATTAGTTCTGGCATGTAACATTTAACATAAACACCAGCGTTTAACTTATAAATTATCAAAACATATTTTTATTTATTTTATTTTATTCCTTTGTTTTGCCACCTCAACGGGTCGAACCCATTTATAGAGCGTGGCCTTTGGGTTGCGGCCACGACCGATTTACTTGTTAGAAACCTATTCCAGCATACGCTGCAAGGATTAGAGAAACGTGGAGAACCTAACCAGAATAGTCCGTCGGAAGGCCAAATCAATGTTAGACACATTGACCATGTTTTGCCGGGGTCAGTGCTGGGCCAGCGCTATGACAGCAGCCAATGAACACCAACGTGCCGTCATTTAGTCGGCATTCAATTGGCTACTGTCAGAGCGCTGGCCTAGCAATCACCCGGTTGAGCATTGCCATTGAAAACTTCATCTCTGAAATAAAATTCCAATGTCCGTGACTGGGATTTGAACCTTAGACTTTGACTGACCTACTGACTAAACCACTAGACCAATCATCCCATCATGATTATTTGATTTTAGTGAAACGTTGTCTTTGTGCATTTTTGGGAGTCCATACAGTGGTTCATAATGAAAGGAACAAATTCTATAAAATTCTAACAAGCGATAGTAGGCAAAAATGCTCGGACACGTGTAGTGTAGGTCAAAAAATGGCAAATCAAAAATAAAAATCGAAGTATCCGAGCATTTTTGCCTACTATCGCTTGTTAGAATTTTATTCAATTTGTTCCTTTCATTATGAACGCTTTATGTATCTAATTACAACCTGTGCCAAGACGCACAGGTTCAAACTAGTGTAAGTCCACCGTCTGTTTTTCAACCTGTGCCACAATAAAATTTTTAATATAAATTTAAATATAAATAGTGCACATAACTGTATTTCATGAAAATATAACCCAAAAACATCGAATGACATTGAAGCGATTTCGATTAACTAGTGGTTAGAATTGCTCATGTAAAAGTCGCTGTCGTAAATTCCGTTTCAATGAAAATTTTTACATAATTTTAATGTATATAGAGGTTTGCTGTAGTGCGGCGTTCTGTCCTTGTTTGGTCTTCGAGACAGCTTTTAAATTTGGTATTAATTGAGATAATTAATATTTTACTACAATGAAGTAGAGAAATTGTTTAAAGTTATAGTAAATACATAAATATTGACCTTATGAGTAAATTATCATTATTCCCACTGATTTTCCAATGAGCTCTTAATGATGTGTTAGTGCTGGGTAGTTATAGACGTTTTTTTATTTATTTTTTTAATGTTCTCGAATAATAGATCTAATTTCAGTAATGTTCTCCTGAAATGGATTTATTTAAAAAAAAGGAATATGAGTAACATTATTCTTTCTTATCCACGCATTACAAATAATAAAAGCACAAATAATCTAATAGTCTTCATAAATTTTTCTGTAGTTAGAAATAATTAACATTGAATCGATATGCGTGAGTTGTATATTGATTGTACCTTTTTTTATAACGTTCGTGATACCTTCCTGCCTATTCGAGTTTTATCCAATTAATTGCAGTTCTTACTGCA
Source organism: Lethrus apterus (assembly GCA_018397195.1). NCBI lineage: Eukaryota > Metazoa > Arthropoda > Insecta > Coleoptera > Geotrupidae > Lethrus > Lethrus apterus. Next base: position 3,446 of record JAFFZR010018296.1, on the reverse strand, counting down.
AACTAGGATCACGCACCAATCTCTCTGGTATCTACCGGTTTAAAAACTAACAGTCTGGATAATGTTATGAATTAATACAATGTACTTTTAATCATGTTTCGTTCTCCGTTATTTTCGTAACTTACTTGTATTATCTTGTTACTTTATACTGTCCCAGTATTTAGTTGCCACACAATATGAACGTTTTTCTTGTTAATTATAGATTAAGTATTTTGTTTTCTGTGTTGCTAACCCCAATAGTTAATTAACTAGTTACTTAGTATTAAATTTAAAAAATTATAGAAAAATTAGAAATTACAAAAACAAACTGTCAAATACCTAACTTACAGGATGTAACATTAGTGCGATATTCTTCGATATCTCCATTGTTATGCAAAATTAAAAATGTTTTAAGATAATAGTTTTTTTTTGCATTTATGGTCTCTACCACCTAAAATTATTTTCAGTTATACGGAGTGTTCGTTTGTGCGCAACCACGAACAACTTTTAAACGAACAAAATTTTAAATGGAACACTATATATTATTACATTTTTGAATTCCATGGATAATTTTAATATAAGTTTGTATAAGATATTATTTTTCTTTATTTCTACAAATAAACCCAAAGTGTTATACATTATTGAAAACAGCAAATTATGTTCTTTTAGATACAATCAAAGCCACCTACGATTTGTATTTAAAATAAGAAAGTTAGCTATGAAATCTCAAAAATTATAAAAGCTATTTCGATTAAAGTAACATATTCGGAATCTACGTAAAAAAGTACCTTAATAATGTTAAAATACTATTCCGGTATCATCGAGCTGAGCTACAAGCGAAAATTTAAAATGCCATTTTTTCTTTTTTTGCGTGTAGCGTCCATACCGACCATTATTTTAAATGTTTCTTGTTTTTAATAAGTAGGCCATGATGTAGCGCACATTTTGTCTCATTTAACCAATTCTCTATCTCTTACAGTTTACGAGATCCCAATAGTGAGCACACTATCTGGGACACTCTGTATAGTTGTTAGGGCTCGTATGATAAGTATATATACCAACTATGTTTTTCTAATATTTTAACATTACAATTATTATAATAAAAAAAATTTAGAAACGCCTCTGAAAATAATTTTGAATCGTGTCCAATTTTCGTTATATAAAGCTTTGAAATAATACATATCTCTTTATTCTTGACTTTCCAATCATCTTCAAATCGTTTCTGATCAAGTGCAAATAGAAAAAAATTAAAAATATATGTTGGAAAAATCTCCAATCTTCTACAGCTGTTAAATATCAAATCTTAATTTACTTAATAGTTTTCTTTTCGATTTACGTTTAAGCTTTTTTTGTCTGTTTGGGTTTCAGTTTTTCTTAAATTTGAAATTTGATTAATTAATCAATTGTATTCAATTTATATTTTGATTTTCTTGTCTAATAAACAATTAATATAGACTCTTTAATAATTTTGGTTTTTATGAAACACTAATCATGTGTATTTGGTTGCCTATTTATCATTTCAAACATATTTGAACACGTAAATTGAACGGTATAAAATATGTGTATTGAAATCTTTGTCAAAAAGTAAATAAAAATCAATGCTTTTAAAGCAACGACAGATAGGTAAATGGTTATTTGTATTTATCACAGTTTATCCTTAAAATATTTATTAATACTGTTGTTTGTTGATTTTAATTTAACAACATGTCTATTCCATCTACATTAACGATTCATAAATTGTAGCTTTCCATGAATTAATTTTAAATTAATTTGATTTGTAATGTAGATTCTATTTTTATACTTATTTCCCCATTTATAGAAACAATTCATTAAAATACACTGCTCGTCAAAAATATCCGGGCAGATGAATTTTCGCTCATTACACGTAACTTACAATAATAAACATAACCAATCAGTATCAAAAGTCTTTCCAACAGAAAATACGAATGTAATTAACTCTACAAAACACAAAACTTTATTTTTAAAAGCGTGAAAAAAATTAAAAATGAAATTTCATCAAAAATTAAATTTACAGCAAACAATTTCCCAACGATATGAAATTTTAACTGTTTACTTCTTAGGTTCTCTAGTAATGAGTATGGCCTCCTCGAGCTTCAATTATCGCTTGTAACCGTATTGGCATACTCTGAAGAAGATCTTATTCAATAAAAAAAAGTGAGCCCATAACTCGTTCGCTCTCCATTGGCGAGATACCTGCACACAATGATTTACAACTTGCGTTAAAAGTTACGAGATAAGTAAATATTTTCAATCGTATCGTGTTCTTATTACACATATTATTATTTTTTGCGCCACTGCATCTTTAAGTCATTTTATTTTATGGCAGGAATAATGGGTTCGAGTGACCCTTTTCAGCCAATGGCTAGCGAACGAGCTATACAAATAGTATTTTCGAGCAAACTTATTGACACAACTTATGTTATAATTAACATTTAAAATTTAAATGTCCATGAGTATCGTTGGCACGTCCAGATCCCTCACAAACTGGACTAATTAATTAACCAATGCATAGCGAAATTACTGTAGAAATGATAAAGTATATGGTGGGGAGCAGGTATAGAGAAATTCTTCGATCGCTAAAAAAAACGAGAGCGGCAAGAGATCTCTCCTCCATTTCTCTATCTTTCTTTGTGTCTACCAAATATTTTCTCGCCTCTTTCCACGCGCACTAAGCTAATTTTCGAATAAATTTTTGATGGATCGGTATACACGTAACACACCACTCGTTATATAGAATCTCTGAAAAATCAGTTTGTACGAGTGAAAGCAATAAAGGGAAAATATACGAGTCAGTGGTGGAGACGGTGTTATAGACCAACGGTGGGCAACCCCCGGCCCGCGGGCCACCTAAGGCCCGCGAAAAGTTTCAATCCGGCCCGCGAGATCTTTAGAAGACATATAAATAAATATGTTTCGTTGTAATTCTTCTAGTTTATTCTTTCCAATTTTTTGTAATTTGTCGAAAACGATAAGAGAAATAAATGTAGTAGTTAATTAACTTCTTTTTTTTATTTATTTCATATTTGCAGACTAAAAAATTATAGGTCACCAGAAGCTGTCAATTAACTACTACGGCCCGCGGAAAAACGTAATATTTATTGCCCATGTTATAAAAAAGGTTGCCCACACTTGTATAGATCTTACTTCTGTTGTGTTTTTTCAAAATAAACTCAATATAATGAAGCGAAAATCCGTTTATTTGTATTTTATATGACAGACTTATTTACTCTAACTTACTTAGCAACCCTATATCAGCCATCTATTCTAATTTAACTTTGCTTTAACACTTTCCCTTGTTAATTAAAGTTTCATTTTATCAGACAACAAATGAAAATCTTACATTTTGAATGTTTAAAAATAGAACGCAAGAAAATGTCTTTTCATATAAGTCCCATTTTCATACACAAAATCTTCAACCGTGTCCTTGGCAATGGCTTCGTCATGAT
>JAFFZR010018295.1:0-19637 GCA_018397195.1 Lethrus apterus | reverse complement strand
GTTTTTCTTAGTTTAACACTTTCAACAACAAAAGAAACACAATACAAGCGGCAAAGAACAAACGGAGACGACAGAAACGGTTAAAACAACACCGAAATGCCCGTACAAAAGCGTGCAAGACGAGAAATCAGGTCCGTCAGTGACGTAACAGCCGTGTCTACAACTGGAGGGGATACGCTAACATTGCGGTATAGGAATCGAGCAATCCTATTCACTTTAAATATCCTTGAGCATAAATTACCTGGTATATTAATAGACGGAAATGAATTATATTTTAAATTTGTTCTATAATGATGTTCAACAAATTTATCACATTCTGAAAAATGATCCGTACACACTCTATAATTGTTTCTTAATTTCTGATACCCATATGTACAGTGAGATCGAAAAAAAAATTAGTCAAAGTAAGCCATGAACAAAAATCGGCATGTCTTTACTTAAACCACTATTTATTTCTTAATGTCAAATTGACGTTTGCCAGCTGCTTCAATAGGAAAATGCTCCTGAAATTCTTCAAAACAGGCAATGTAAGAATATTGCCATTTACCGTTTCCTGTTTCATTTCCATTTCAAAAATAGAATTCTAAAAGAAAAGCTTAAGTGGTTTAAGTAAAGACATGCCGGTTTTTGTTCATGGCTTACTTTGACTAATCTTTTTTTTGATCTCACTGTAGTATAGTTAGGTCCATCCAGGGACAGACTGTATATTGAGTTAATATACATTACAATTAAACAAACAAACAATTCACTTTGCAAACAGATGCATATTAATTGCTTTTTCTTTCAGTTGTAACAAACTCGAGGGTATTTTCTACACCTTTAGTGGCATCAGCAGTTAAACCCGCACCATCAATTGTCCTAACAAAAACAAATTCTCCCATAAACAAACTAACTTCTGGTACATTACTGGTTGCAAACGGTAACTTATTACCAGTTTTACCTCAACAAACTTTGTTGCCCACCCCTACATTGATAACAAATCCAACCTCTCTTGTGGTGAATTCAGCATCTCCAAATAATACAACATTAATAGTAGTTCCAAAAACCAGTGTTAAAGAACTAAACGCAGTCTCATCAGGAAATACATTACCCAATTCTAATTGTACTGTATCTTCTAAAGCAGCTTGCATTACGAAAACTTTGCCAACTTTAAAACCTAAAATTGATTTAACTAAAACTACACAAGTAAATAAAGTTCCCATACCAGCATTAACTTCAAGATATGCCAATAGCTTTTTGCTTTTATCTGCTAGTTCAGATACTAATAACAAGCAAAATAAATCAAAAGTAGGTCAAAGAAAATGTTCTGAAAAGAATAAAAATAATAGGGAAAATAAGCCAAAAAGCAAGAAAGATAATATCCAAAACGATATAAAAACTGTCGCCTCGGAAAATATTGTTACATCGACAGTAAAATCTAATGATCAAGATACCACTGCTGGGATAAATTCAATCTGTGTCGTCAATAAAGAACCAGACACTAAATCACTAATTATCGAAAATAAAAAATCTGAAATTTTGGAACCTAAGTTAAAGAAACAGAAATGTGAGGATACAAACATAAATAATATTGATTGTGCGCAACAGAAAGACCAGGATATAAGTAAAAAAGTTAGTGTTACATCTACATATTCTATTGATTCACTTTGTAGTGAAAGTGTAACGACTAATATCACAGATTCAACTCAAAAAAATGATGGAAGAGAGGCAAAACGTTCAATTATTACAGAAGTTAACGATTCACAGAATATTAGTATTGAAACAAATAAACGAAAAGAAAGTTGTAAAGATAATAAGGAGATTAATGAAAATGTAGAAAATTCCGAATCTCTACATATGGTGGAGGCAGTTAATATGGAAAGTAAAGAACATAATTTTAACACAAATGAACAAAATTCCAATAAATCAAAAAATACATTGGCTACCCAGAATTTATTAAGTGATGCCAATCAAACAAATTGTGCAAAAGAAGAATTGAAAGGTATTGATTTACCACAAACATTAGGACATTCTCAATTATCAAATGATACAAATGATATATTTGCATCGTTATCCCATGTTACTAGTGGCGGACAAAATCCAGAATCAACGTCACCAACAGCGGCGTTTTTACTTGCTTTTCCACTTGTTTCTTCATTGAATTCCTTGAAAGTCACAGAAGTTATAGAAGATGAAACATCAGACAGTCAACATGGAACACCTACTCTGTTACAAATTGGTACAATGGATACAACAAAAACAACACAGTCACAATCTGATAACTTAACATCAAACTTACTAAATTTGGATAATTTTTCATTTTTTTCATCTAAAGATATATGTAATAGTTTTTATCCATCATTTGATGTTATAAATACGTCGACAGTTTCTGCAGTTAATTCAACAACTACAACAACAAATGTTACCAAAACTATTGTGTGCGAGTCGGAAAAAAAAGAATATACAGAACTAAGTTCAACAGTAGTAAAACCAAAAAATATGAAACCTTTATTTAAAGAGGTTGTGTCAACTAATTCTCAACCGATAATACATACAAAATGTATTAGTACTTCTTCGCCATATAATGTTAACGAGTCTAAATCACTTAATACACAAGTATCATCAAATGTTACTGTATCTACACAAAAAAATAAACCTATTGTGTCGGATTCACAAAAACTTAAACATACCATAAATACTACAGTGCCTTCATGTAATGATTATACAAACTCTTCTATTTATAATCAAACATTCTACACAAATGTGGAAGTAGCTGCCACAACGACATGTGCTAGAGCAAATAATGATCAAACTCAAATACTGACGACAAAACAAAATGAAAACAGAATACCATGTACATATTATAATACATCGACAACATATTCTTTACCTCAATATAACACATTTAACCCATTTACAGATTTACCTAAATCTGGTTCCTCATATACCAATCCTACTAGGTCATACAATGATGCACTGTATACAAATAATGCAAATAACTATTCTTATAATTATCATACTGAAAATTGTAATACAAATCCTACAACTACTAAAAATCCTAAAAATGATAGATCATTTTATACTTTAAATTATGATACGTCTTATGATTACAACAGAATGAATGAGTCACAAAAATATGATTCAAGAAATCAACAATTTAATAATTACTTCAATCAAAATCAAATGCAACCTCGAGAAAAGACCACTTCTAGTAGCCAACTTAAGAGTAATTCATTGAATCCTAATAATAGCGTAAGACCACCTGTTAACTGGATGACGGCACCAGATTTAAAACAACAAATACAAACAGACATGATTGTGCCACCATTTGGTAAGGAAATGGAATTTTCTTCGAACGCCATTTACCCAACAAATTCATTCGTATCTGGTGTACAAACAACGTACTTTAATGCAAATTCAACTTTGTATTCTGCAACAGATTTACATAATAATTTTAATGAAACACGTAAAATAGACACATCATTTACACCTATAGGCTCTAATACATTTCAAAGAAACGATCTTGATGAAAATCAATTTTCTTGGTCTCCTTCAAAGTTACCGCAGTTGCTCGATCCATCTCATAATTTTGTTTCAAGTACCTTACCAACTTTAGTGGGTGACTTAGCACTAGGAAATACCCAACCTACAATCACATTTATGGATCAAAAACTAGAAAATAAAAATTCGAAGGAAAATTATCGCTCCAAAGAGAATTCTCGTCGTTCCAAAACACTGACAAACTATGATAACCAAACAAATTTTCTTTCCGTTAGTCAACTTGTAGATCACAATAAACCAGATGTAATTCCATCACGTGTTGCAAATCGAAGAAGTAGTGGTAACAGAACATCGAAAAATATTGTTCAGGCAAAAGCAAACAAAAGAGTGCAAAAACCAATTGAGAATAAAGAAGCAACAGGCATAACTAATTATAATGGAATTAAATTAACACATCATACTGACAAAAATAACATTAAACTTAATGACTTCAGTAATCAAAGAAATATGGAAAATAATTCTGCTTGGATTACTAAAAATCGACAAATTAATAAAAATCCTCCGAGTAGTTATTCTGCAGAAGCATTAATAGGTCATCAACCACAAGCTGAAACAATTATGGCAAAACATCGAAATCAACAAAATTACACTGGCCTAAATAAGTCACTGCAAGTACCTTTTCTAACTGACAATATTATCTCTTATTTTCCACCAGTTGATATACCACCAGACAACACTTACGTTCAACAGAATCAAAACTATCACAGCGGATCTTTTTCTCATAATTTTTCTTCATCTATTCAAAATAATGTTTATTCTTGTAGTACGTTTATGCCTAATACATCAACGATTACCACTAGTTATCTGTCATCTACAAATTTTATACCAGAAGTTGGAAATCATGAATATACTCCTATGATTCCAGAAACGTTCAGTCACGTTGGAAATCGGATTTCTGAAAAGCAGGTACATAAAAATTCCAATAAACAAAATAACAACGAACGAATAGATGACAAAGGAAATATGGCACAAGCAACCATACCTTGTAACATGAGTTCGTCCAATGTACATCATAAAAAGGCAAAACGAAAACCACCTAACGAGACTAATTTACCCGGTTTTGTTGATTTTAATTTCCTTTCTATACCGGGAGCGATTAATTCTCCAATTTTACCCGACGATTTTCATACTCACTCTAATTTCTTACCCCCTCCAACTCCAACACAGTTGTATTCGTGTAAAAACACTTTATATTCCAAACAACCTTCGGATTTAGTGCCAAATAACTTGTTACCAATTCCTCCTGTATCAAGGACTGGTATTCAGCATCCTGAGATATCACCGTCACTGAACAATGTCGTTGGAAATACGTTAACCAATTTCAATTTAAGTACCATATTTCCGGAAATTAATAAGGTAAGTAATATTTTTGACTCTTGAATTATATTCAAATTATATTTTTAGGTACCAGGATCTGATATTTATCCAGATGTAAATAAAAGTAAAGATTTTGGACAAAGAGATTTTTTAACAAGCACTGTACAGGTATAGATAAAATAAATACATATTTATTACTTCCTTATAACTCTAATAACCCATTTGTATAAGGAGCATTTTAAACTGATTAATTTTAGTATCTCACTTTATAAACTTATTTCTACATTTAAATCAAAGAATTTCCTAGAAAATCTATAATTAAACTTACATATCTGATCAATGCCTCGTTTCGACTGAGATATGTACCGAACGTATGGAACATCGCTGAGTGATAATGATCCCTAAACCTGGAAAACCGCCAAACATCGTTTCATCTTACAGACCAATTTCTTTGTTACCTTTTGATAGAGTGTAGCATGAGGGACTTAGGTATAAATTAGCAAAGCTTTTGCCCAAGCAATATGGAGAATTACTGAAATCATACATTTCAGACAGAGCATGTAGAGTTCTGATATAAAAGAAATCAAGGCAGGAGTGCCACAAAGTAGTGTATTGGGACCTGTCCTTTACCTAATATACACTAGTGACATCCCTGAATTAATTCATGACACAATAGCCACTTTTGCAGATGATACGGCTATACTGGCTGTAGGCAAAAATCACAAAGAAGCAGCAAGAAGCTTGCAAACATCTGTTAATCAAGTTAACGACTGGACAAAACGCTGGCGAATTAAATTGATCGAAACTAAATCCGTTCATATCAATTTTACAAATAAACGTGATCAACATATTAGGGATATGTCAGGGTCAATATAAATAATACCCAAATACCATATGCTAATACAGCAAAATACTTGGGTATTACTTTGGACGCTAGGCTGCGCTGGAAGACCCATGTCAAAAAGAAGAGAAAAGAACTTTCCTTAAAATATAAGAAAATGTACTGACTATTAAGTAGACATTCCACCCTGTCAATGTACAATAAATTAATATTGTATAAACAGATTCTTAAACCAGTATGGACATATGGCATCCAGTTGTGGGGTTTGTGCCAAAAAGACTAATATGGATATCATTCAGCGCTTCCAGAATAAAGTACTAAGGAGCATTGTCAACGCTCCTTAGTACTTCAGAAACGGTAACCTCCATAGGGATTTGGAAATCGAACTAGCTAAACCATTGAAAGATTTGCCAAAAGTCATGAACAGCGACTTCTCCATCACGACAATGTTAAGGCCATCCCGATCCTCGACAATATGGTGCTAGTCAGAAGAGTCAAGAGGACCAAACCGTTTGAGTTAGTTTAAGTGTCAGTGCAAAGTAAAGTGCTATTAGTGTACGTAGTTAAGTGTCTAAGTAACTAACTAGAGCCTAAGGATTGCTGATGAGTGAGACCTTAGTTTTAAGTTTTCCTAGTAGTAATTTAAGTCTGAACTAAATTTCTCATTGATCATTGAAATTACGAGGGATGTTTGATAACTCCGTGACTTTTTGAATAAAATACTCGGCAAATAATCGTTTATTTTCAAGATAATCTCCTTTTCGATCAATACATTTAGTCCAGCGTTTTTCTAATTTTTTTATTCCTTCCAAATAATAGGTTTTCTCAAAGCCCTCAAAATAGGCGTTTGTTTCGGTGAAACCCACTGTTTTGATTGTTCTTTGGTCTCTGGGGTATTGTGATCCATGTTTCGTCTACGGTTATATAACGGAGTAAAAACTCGTCCGGATTGCGGTTGAACATCGCTCTAAATACTCCTTTGAAGTGGTCACACGGTTGCGCTTATGGTCGAGTGTGAGCAATCGCGGCACCCATCTCGCGGATAGCTTTTCATGTCCAAATATTCATGTAAAATGTGATGTACTCGCTCAGTTGAGATGCCTACAGCCTCAGCCACCTCACGTACTTTCATTCTCCGATCGTCCAATATTATTCCATGAATTTTATCGACGATTTCTGGCGTGATGTCTTTTGGGCCACCTGAACGTACGGCGTCACTTGTGCTGCTACGACCTCAACGGAACTCAGTAATCCACTTCTTAACCATTGAAATTGATGGTGCAGAGTTCCCATAGTATTTATCATGTCTTTCCTTGGTTTCAGTGATGCTTAATCAACACAAAAAATTCACTTTTTTCCATTTTTGTTAAAATTCACGGGATTGTCTGCGTTTATTGGCTGTCAAACACAAACTAAATGACGCAGCTTGCTCGAAATTTGATAGTAGTCTATTAAAAGATGGTGGTTGACGGCAGCGGTGTTGCATTTAAGGTTACTGCGCGGGAAATTGAAAAAGTCACGGAGTTATCAAACAGCCCTCGTATTAGTATATGTATATGTAATCTATGGTACTGAAGGTACATACTATTGGTCAATCAATATTGTCAATTTGGCGCCACATAGCGGATGAGGGTGATTTAACATGAGTTCAATTCCAAACTCTCTTCTAGATGTCACCCTTAACATTTAAAATAAAAATAAAAAGATGTGGCAGGTTTCTGTACAAGCAATTATAGAATTATTTTTAGTTCGAATGATTTTGAATTATATTGTTTAATGCAAATAATATTAATCTTATGTTAATTTTTATTTATAATTAAGGTGACTTGTATATCTTAAGAGTTGAGATTTTGATAAATTCCTTAAAATGTGTTGCGTGTATTCATGTACAGGTGGCACTTCTTGCATAAAAAAAATTTTTTTATAATTAGAGTGTTTAATCGCTGATTGAATACAATTGTATTCAGTAAACGGTCGAAGAGATGGTAAATACTGAATTTATCCATTTTTTCAGGAATGTTGACATTTTAGATCTCATTCTTCAAAAGCGACTTTTTTCACCTACAAGTATTTAAGAATTTGTATGCATTCATACACATGATAATAATATTAATTTATTTGTTCGTCAACTATTTAAAAAAGTTATAATTTTTGTATATTATTTCTTCATCCAAAAATGTTTATAATGTTTAAAGCTTCTTTTCCAATGAGCTAAATGGAATCAAAATGTCGCACAGGGAGCAAGATTATTTCGAAAATAAAAAAAGGCAAGTTTAAATGTTGACAGAAAATCTTGATTTGAGAGCAAAAGTTTCTGTTATATTGGAAGGTATGTGAGGTGAATAAGTTTCTGTTATATTAGAAGATACTAATTAAAAGGGAAAGCATTGGAGGGATAACGATGCAAAGAATAGATTACAAAATGAGTGAGAAAAAATTGTGAAGAAAATGTAAAATTCACGAATGAATTAAAGCGTGGCTTGAAAATACTATTAAATGACTGAAAATAAATAGAAAGGAGTTGATTGGATGTAAATTTGCTAGAATAAAGGCTTTAAAATAAATGCACGATAATGAATATTTTTCTACAAATACATTTCAATGGCTTTCAAGTGCACATGCATCACTAACATTCCCTTGAAATAATAACTAGAATTTTTGTTCAAATTTCCTATGTATAAGATTAATCTTTATAAAGATCTGTCTTTTCAATTGCTGAACATTTCAAGAAATTAGTTCTGAAATGGTTCAAATCTAATTTTATTTTTATATGGTTATAATACGTAAGTAATTTTCAGACTTATTAAGTGAAAAACAATCCATCAGACATAACAATATATAAAAACACGTCGAGAAACGTTTTCAAAAACAACATGATTAACGACAATTCCATCAACACGAACGAATATTAAGACGAATTAAGACTTGTTTTTCCGAACGAGCTCGTAATTTCTAACGCGTTCTCGACTCACATATCCAATTTAGATATTCATCGTTCGCTTCGAATTATGCGATGCAATTACTTTCGAAACGAAACGAAACTCACGACAGATTGAAAACTAAGAAGTTGTTTGTTTGTTGCGAGGTCATTAAATCTGCAAGCTCATCCGCGTCGCCCCGAACCAAGACTACCGACCTACAGCAAACGAACACCTGTCCGGTTCTCACCATCACTGGAAAACCTCAGCGGCCGGATTTCACGATTCTTCCGTGCTTTCTTGTTTATAGCTCGTTGGAAAGATACGGCTCGTTTATCTGTGGTTTACAATGCGCAGTTTATCTCTTTGTTTCGGACGAAATTGACGATTCCATAAAAACTGGACGTACAAAATGTAGAAATTAGATCAATTTGTCTTTTGTTGTAAATTTTATTGAAGAAGTCAAAAATACATTTTTAAAATATTTTTTTAAGTTGGAGCAATTTTTCAATATCATAAACGAAGTAATGGAATCAAGTCTCAATAATGTCCTAAATTTATTAATTGTCCCAAATTTTATTTTTTCTTAATTTCGTCTTTAGATTTTCTTTCTGCAATATGTTTTGTGCGATCGTTTGTTCCGAATCCAGATGTATAGAAGAAATCTGTAATCTTTGACAGTTAGAAATGCGATATACGGGCAAGGGTTTCGTTGAGAAGGGCGGGCATAATCTCATGTCAGAAAGCGCGATAGATGACCCAAACACCTGCACCGACATCGATCCTTCGCACGCAACTGTGTATTACTGAAGATGATGGTTTCAGCCTACCATTACACGATTTTCCACATGTAATTTCTTTTTCAAATGTAATCAAATTTATTTATTACGACACAGAAGTCCAAAAGAGAAATATGTTGTCTACCAAATGTTCAGTTTACCCAAGAATCCCGTAAACACAATTTAATAGCGCAATGATTAAGATTAATTATTGGAAGGCAAACCGTCACGAGAAAAGTAAATTAAAAAAGTAGTCAATTAAACTTTCCAAGATGAGGGCTTATTAGAGATTTATGGGTGCTTCGAGTCGTTCTCATTCAATTTACGATTATTTTATAAATAAAAGTTTCGAAAATTCTTTAAGTGACATAAAATGTAAACTCGAATTAAGTTTAATAAAATGTGTTACGCATTTGAACATTATTAAATATACGCAAACGAAATTTTTTAATTAAAAAAAAAAAAGATTAAAAGGAATTTAATTAGTACATCTTGAAAAATATTTTTATTTGAATTTTTCGTAACCAAATGTCTTCAAAATTGTCATTATTTTCATTAATATCGAATACACATTTGGTGAAATGTGAAGGTGTCTCTTGAGTAACAAACGTTTAAAGTTCGACGTCCGTTGACCTAACGTAACAAAACCCGTGATTATCAACATTTCATAGAATTAGTGGAAATTTTTTTTCTTGAATATTATTGTATTATTTATACAACAAATTTTAATAGTAATAATATACAGTGTGGTGATAAAGTTTGGAACAAAATTCATAAAAGCGTTTTATAATGTTTTTAAGAAAATCGCTCGGACAGGTCAATTTTTGTTTTTAAAATGCCATCTTCTGACGTCAATTTTTTTGGAATGACGTCATTTGTATTTTCACACTGACGTCATCATATTTTTTTTTAAATGACAACCCCCACTTTTTTCTTCTGTTTTTAATAGACCTTCTTACTACTTAAACGGCGATGTAAAAAAATTGGTACCTCACATAACAATTTTTTTGAATAAATGACAAATTTACTTCAGATCGTCAGAGGTTATAATTTAGTTAAAAAAATAATAATAAACAATCTAAATTAAAGTAATTTATGTATCCAAGACGAAGAGTGAAGCTTTAAGGTGCAATGACGTCATTATCGATTTTTTTAAATGACACCTCTTATTTTTTTCTTTTGCTTTTGATAGACCTCCTTGATGTTTAAGTAGTGATTACCGAATTAATTCTTTACATAAGAACTTTTCTGAAAAAAATAACATTTTTTCTTCAAAATATTAAAATTTTTGATTAAAAGAAAAAATTTAAATGTGTCATTTATTCAAAAAAATTGTTATCAACGTTCACAAAAAGTGGGGGTAGTCATTTAAAAAAAATTATGATGACATCATTGTGCAAAAACAAAAGACGACATTCCAAAAAAATTAACGTCAGAAGACGGCATTTCAAAAACAAAAATCGACCTGTCCGAGGGATTTTCTTAAAAACATTATAGAACGCTTTTATGAATTTTGTTCCAAACTTTATCACCACACTGTATACATAATGTTCTGCAAGCAAAAATACGAAATTATACAGTAACTTGCTTGGCCTTCGTTGCTGACCTATTGATAAGTAATTAAATTAATAATCCAATAAATGTAAATGTAAAAAATGTAACTTAATTGAAAAGACCATTATTGGTAATAACAGCAAAGGAATGGAATTTGTCTGGCCTTATATGTCATGTATACAAGCTGTTTCTGAAATAATAAATAAACAAAGTACTGACATGAAAATAAAATGCTAGGAAAATAGGAAAGTGAGAAACATAATGTTTCTAAATGTAATGCAAAAGGCACGTGGCGTAAAAGTGAAAGAAGAATAAGAAATAATACGAATGTCAATGACGTACATAGAAAGACAAAAAACCGTTATATAAAGAGTATGAAAACAAGGTTAAACGTTAAACTAGTATATTTTATACAAAGAACAAGTTTGATATATAAAAATAATATTCTGGAAACAAAAATGGAAAACATTGAAGGTTTTAAATTATGAGACAAACTAAGAAAAGAGAAAAAAATATAAAAGACGAGAAAATCCATGGTGAAATGAAATAAACGATAGAAGCGGAAGCAACATGAAAGGACGCCGATTGAGCAAGTAACTTCTAGAATCTTTGGTTAAACTCCGTAGCAAGGGTGAGATGAGAAAACGAGTATTGGTCTATTTAAAGGTTAAAGAAATTGCAGATTAATGTATAATAAAAGCGATAGCAGAAACGGTAATGGATAAAAAATCGATAAAGAGACGATTGATCTCAACATAAATAAAAAATTGTTGGTAGTTCGGTAACGAATGAAAGCGTGAATTCAATATGCTTATTCATGATTCAAGAAAGGGGGAAGAAAATATAAACATGGGATAAAAACGTAAGAGATGGTCGTCGAAAACGATGTGGACAGTCGAGTATGTAAGGGAAGAGATATTTAGGTGAAAGATACTGTAAAAAGATTGTACAGAGGTTACAAGAGGGCGGGATGGAGGCGCGAGGATAGGTAAGGAAATGACAGGATCCTTGACATACGCCGGCGATTTG
Source organism: Lethrus apterus (assembly GCA_018397195.1). Lineage (NCBI taxonomy): Eukaryota > Metazoa > Arthropoda > Insecta > Coleoptera > Geotrupidae > Lethrus > Lethrus apterus. The sequence continues at coordinate 7,659 of JAFFZR010018295.1, read as the reverse complement.
CTTTTAATGGCGGATGGTGAAGGTAAAAGGTATGTCAGCTAAAGGGGGTGAAAGAGTTCCAGTGTGTGGAAAGGCTGCCGCAGAAAGCAATGAAAATGGAAATGATGTTGTAAAAGTCGACGCCGGAGTATATTTCCTGGAGAAGACGGGACAGAAAAAGATGGAAATAGAAACCTAGAGGAGAGCGGTGAAGTACGTAATGTAGGCGAGACAAAAGAACAGAAGAAGTTGATTAAGAATGGCTGTGGAAGAGATGGTTAAGTGAAGGTTACCGAATTGGAAAGAGACAGAGCAACACTTTATGAAAAAGCAGGTTGGTCGATATTATAGGTGGACAGAAAGGCCAAGGGGGCGGACCACGGTTATGAAGAGGTGGAAGGATGCAGACAGGTAAAGGAGATATGAACAGATCCAAAAAGCACAATACAACCGATATTACAAAGAGTTGTACACATATGATGGATTGTCGAAGTATCTGGATGGTAACGGTGGAGGAGCGCAGAAAGGGGGTGTTGTTGAAATTCAGATGCGGAAATGAGAAAAGAGCAAGTATTGGATGGCAAAGGAACTCGGTATAATAATATGTGAATAATACGCCAAATAAAGGATGTAAGGTTAAAAAATAATGACGTAAAAAATATATGTTCATTAAACTAGCATCACTGAAAAATGATAGGAAAGTATTTAGGTTTAGATGTGAAACCAACAGAAAAAGAATAAAATTATGTGTCTCTAGAGAATATATTTTGTAGTAGATACGAGTAAATTTAGATTAAAATAAATATGAATGGATTGGAGAAAATGAAGGAGAAACAATGTTGATGCAACACTATGGCATCCCGCATAGTATGCTAACTTTGCAGCATTATGTGTTGAAACGTTTTTGATCCTTCTTATGGCGTAGATTGCTGAACAAAGCCTTCCACTTATCACTGATATATGGTCTATCCATTTAAGGCTCGTGCTGAGTTTGAAACCCAAGAATTTTGCAGAGGAATCATTTTCACTGTGAATGGTAAGTACCTGGGTCTTACCCTCATTCAATTTTAGTCTATTAGCATTGCACCATAATTTTATATTTTCCTTTGTACTTTCAGCGTGGAAATTCTCCACCACGAAAGTTGCATCATCGGCGTACAAACACGCTTTAAGGTGAGGAACACTTATCGGCAAATCATTGATGTACACTATGAACATTAACGGGCCCAACATTGATCCTTGAGCAACACTTGAAGAATATAACAACAAAACTGGACAAAAAGAAAACAGAAGTTTGAACAAGAATGATACATAAAACAAATAATGAAATGTCAATTTGCAATTAAGATTTTTTTATATAAAAAAGTCTAAAAGAAGATTAAATTAATTATTATTCTTTATTAAACATTTAGGGCAAATGATTTTATAAAGGAAGTGTTGGTTGGAAACATCTATGTAGAAAAAGAGAAAATGTACAAAAAAAGAACTGCGAAAGTAAAAAATCTTAACCTTGAGTTCGGAGTATAGTACTCAGGCATTAGTTATTTCCAGTTCAGAAATCAATATACAGGATCATTCTGAAATAGGTCCTGATATTTTAACAGGTGATAGCTGACCTTAATCCAAATCCAAATCCGGAAAAACGGCGGTTCAATCTTCATTTTAAAATTTCGAAAACGGTAATTTTTTATACGGGTATTCGGTTCTATGTACAGTTCTGTGCCCATTTCAATATGTGTCACGTTGAAAATCAACTTCCTTTGGCGGGAATAACAAGAAATGTTGCAAAACAAACTTTATTGATGATAATTCGGCGTTAAATTTTACTCAAAACTAAAAATATTTTTTCTGGCACACCCTTCAACATAGGACCGTCATTTTTGGACATTTGGGGTTGTGCTATTGTCAGCTATCACATGATAAAATATCAGTACATATTTCAGAATGACCGTGTATTTAGCCACAGAAAAGTGCAGGTAAACTGGAAACTGAAATAAAAATTAAGTCGTTAAGAAATAAATTGTTAAAAGTAAGAAAAGAAAAAAAACTTATAACGAAACGATATTTGATATTATTAATCAAGTTTATGGTGTATTGTATTAAAATAAAAAATCATTCCTGTCATTCCTGTCATTCCAGTCATGCATAAATAAAATAAAAATCCTACACATTTTTAATGTGAATTATGTGAAATTAAGCAAGTATTAATTTTGTTTGTAACAGCGTGGTTAGCTATTAATAGTAATTCAGTTATCCTGCAGTATCTAGTTTAATTGCAATTCCAGATTTACAACGTAAAAGCAAATATTTGTTCTGCAAACATGCAACATGTTACAAACTACGTATATGGCAACAGAACGAGTTTATTATATTTGGACAGAAATAGATGCATGTAATTCTATTTCGTGTCGCAACATCTGGTCAGTTGTGGAATACAACTTAATATCTAGTCGAAACATCAACTGTCGCACGAAATAGACAAATTGTTGGAATCCGCTCGTTTTGTTTTGCAAAATATACATCAGCTGCGTTCGTACCTTCCGTCGTTGACAAACACTAATAGAAGACCAAGACGTGATGTATATGTTTATGTTAGGAAGTGTGCTTATTCAGCTGCTTACAGAAACATTATTATTTACTTTATATTATTTACAAAAATTCGCACACATTCTTTGAAGAAACACGCAGAGGAATGCAAAATGGGTTTATATTAAAATAAATTTAAACGAATTTTTAAATAATGAAGATTTTGACATTCCGCCCGATAATTCATTTCCTGAATATCATGCAAGAGGGAAAAAGTTACATTTTTCGTTACACAACGAATATCAGTAATCTTTTGCAATTTTCGAGAGGAAATTAAAGAATATTTCACATGTAAAGCGAAAATCTCCCTGCCGACGAGAAAAAAACGCACTCGGTACATTGCTTCTGGGCATTAACGCGAAAAATAATGGTTGTTACACTAATCTAGCTTATAATGTTTCAGTATTACACTGACGAATATAATTTCGCATTTACTCGCAATTTCCACCTTTTCATTTCATTCGGCATAAAATTAATGAACTAAAGTTGCACGACGTCGAAACGCAGTGTTAAAATTACTTAAGCGAAATAATGTTATCACTGCGCTGCCGTTGCCGAAAAGATAGATTAATATTTAAAACGAAAAAACATAAAACGACGAAGCTCATTTAAATAGTGAATGTATAAAAGGAAAGAGAGTTGCTTTTCCGGCAAATTCAATGCCCTCGAGGAAAAGAAAAGGTATTCTGCAAATAATACCCGAGGGTGCATAAATATTTTTAGCCTTTATGGAACATTAGACTTGGGTCAGCATTTTAGTTAAACGCCCCTTGTTTTGTAATTCAAAACAAGTTTGTTCTGTAACGAAATCAATATCAAATTAACATAAATTCCCATGCTAAATTTTAATAGTTTTACATTTGAATACAAAGCAAAAACTTATAGAAGATTAGAATGAAATTGCGTTACTAAATTTACATTTATAGAACATAGAAAAGAATTTTGTGCAGAAATATAATAAAATATGGAAAATACATATTCCAATATATTAATTCAAATGTGACTCGTTCTAACCGTTCAGAAAATATCAGAAATAAAAAATGATCAGAATACGCAAGGAACTTCGTTATTCCTGCATTTTGTGAGTAGTTTTACTGACCGAGTGACTAAAAATAATAATAAGCTGGTAATTCGTTTCGAGAAAATTTTTAATTTCTTAACTTACATTGCAGTGTAAAATGTTTTCGGATCACACCGTTGTGATCCGTTGTGATTCATAAAAAAAAAAACAAAAATTTTAAAAGTAAAAAAAAAAATGTATAAAATGAGTGGCAGCAGGTTTAATCTTCATATTGCGCGCATAAAGAAGACATTTAAAATTGTATACTAAATTAATACTCCTATTCCTTTTCGTTATTATCGAGAAGAACGTATAATAATAACAATTTTAACTCAAATATACTAATAATTTCTTTCTCATTTCTTTTTCATCGGTTTTCAATTTCTTTATCTTTTAGAATTACACAGAATCTCACAAAATTTACAAAACAGAGAATACAATGAGATAGGCAAGGTAAGAATCCTATTATTCTACTATACTATTATTGTGCTTGATTTTATGTCAAAGCAAACATCTCAGCTATTGTATGAATTAGTAAAAAATGTTATACATGAAAGTTATTAGATTATTTATTCTTAATAATTTGTCAAAATTAGAAAAACAATTGAACATCAAATAATTATAGTCCAATCAGCTGGAAGTATTGCCTGTGAAGATTCAGGGGAGTTTTGAAAATTGGTATATTTATAGATTTTGACGTGCTCTTTCCGAATTTTTACTTTGCCCCTCGTTTTTTCCGGAAGTAGCCGCCATATTGGAAAAATGGCGCTCCAAAACAGTTTTTCGACGATATTTCCTTTCCGACTCACTTAACGGTGAAAATAGTTATGTAATAAATTAAACTAGAGAACATTTCCTATAATTTATGTACCAATCTTTTTTGTGAAATGAATAGTTTGGGCGTACGAGCGCCGCAAAGTCTACTCCAACACGCGTACTTTTTACGCCACTGTAACCGTACAACGCAAGGAGGAAGCGTTCTCCAGCTTCAGCATTGATTTCCGGGTTAGCATTTGGGTTTTTAAATACCCGGACGAGCTCGTTTAAATTTCGGTTCTTTCGAAGTACATTGGCACATTTCATTTTCCCTTGATTGAAGAGTGCCGATGTTGTATCACAGCCACTGAAGGCGTGCAAGAATAGAATCTGCGGCTGTTTTATCTATGATACTTTCTGTTGAATATATTCGTTGCAAAATCGTTCCTTTCCTGGTTTCAAAACATATATGTTTGAACGCAAAGATAGAGCCGCCAAAAGAATAATAAGATCTACATCTTCGCCAACAACTATAACGGAATCAAATGTAGATGAAATGCTGATTGCCGTATTGATTATTAATGAATCTGCATCTTCCGTGGCTTGTTTGACCATGAAGTTCGCAGCTTCAAATTTTGTTTTCAACATTCCAATGAGGCGGTTCTTGTTTGCATCGTTGCCCAGAAATTTGTCTTGCGACACAGTTGGCATCATTGTTACGCTGTTGTGATTGGTTAATAATTGGTACGGTTTTTCGACGCGTAGTAAAATATTTTTCGTTGATATACGAAATACGCGTGTTGGAGAAGATTTTGCGGCGCTCGTACGCCAAAACTATTCATTTCACAGAAAAAAGGTTCATACATAAATTATAGGAAATGTTCTCTAGTTTAATTTATTACCTAACTATTTTTAGCAGAAAGTGAAATATCGCCGAAAAACTGTTTTGGAGCGCCATTTTTCCAATATGGCGGCTACTTCCGAGAAAAAAACGAGGGGCAAAGTAAAAATTTGGAAAGAGCACGTCAAAATCTGTAAATATACCAATTTTCAAAACTCCCCTGAAACTTCACAGGCAACCCTCTTTTTGAGCGCCAAATGACTGGACTATAAAGCAAATAAATTTAATATTTTACATGGAACGTACCCATTACTATTACATATTTTCAAACTACAACGGTTTATCACTTGTTATACTTATTTCATTAATTAACGGCGTAATCAACGGTTCCTTAAAAACGTTGATTGCTGCCAGCGACGTTTGCAAACAGACTGTATATGTATTTAGAAGAATATGTAATCTTTCCGTTTAAAAACTATTAATATAAAAAAATCTTGAAAAATGAATTTAGTGCCGAATCCATCTACCTATCTTATACACGTAGAGACATTCACGTATTTTTCTTTTCTATCTTCCTATCTATAGTGACCGGCAGAAATGTTGCAACATATGGGAATTTTTTTTATTATTGAAATATGGTAAAATTCGTTTCGGGGGATAGGTTGTGCACAAACCCAAAAATTCGCTTTCACTCATGTCACGTGACCACTAGTATGGCGGGTAATTGAAAAAATATGATACTAATTTGCAAAAAGTGAGGTTAGATGACATGATATACCAAAAAGTTATTTGAAAAAGTTGCATAGAATTCAATTCTGAGGCAGTGCAAATTTTTGTAAACATATTAAAAAAAAAATTAATAACAACAATTTTGTCAATTTTTTTTAAATTAAATTACGTATTCCTTTTTTTTTTGGGTTCAAGCAGCTCAACAGAAGTAAACTCTCTGAATTTGGTTGATAATCAAACAATTTTGTCGATTCTTGCATAACTAATTGTGTTAAACGTAAAAACTAGGTTTTCAGTATGATAGTTGATGTTGCAAGGGACTGTATAAATTAGTAATAAATAAATTTTACTAAATAATAAGCAATAGACAGGAGCAAATAAGAATACAGATGCTACTTAAGCATACAAACAATTTAAAATTTATTTATTAGTACTTTATACAGCAACTATCATACTGAAAACCTACTTTTTACTTTTAACTCTGTTAGTTATGCAAGAATTGACAAAATTGATTATTTGATTATCAACCATATTCAGAGAGTTTACTTCTGTTGAGTTGCTAAAACCCAAAAAAAGAAGTATGTAATTTAATTAAAAAAAAAATATTTCCTCAAAATTCAAACAGCCACTCTTTGATTAATATTACTATGTAGTTTATACGTATACTCGTCTATTATGTATATTGTCCAGTCTTCAATAGAGTTCTTCAATAAACCTAATATTCTCAAATTCAAAGTTATTTTTTTAAGTCTTTTCTTTCGTATTTTGTGTATTAATAACGTCAGTTAGGTTAATATCTATATTACAATATCGTCAATCTCTATCAGTTGGTGCACGAATTAATTTTAATCCAATTTATATACAAGATTGGGTTTATAATTAAACCACACGGACAACATGAGGCACATTACCTACTTGGTGAATTTGCGCCACTTTACAATTTTACCGTTTTGAGAGGACTAGGACATATTGAGAGAAACATACATGTTTTCTTTTTAATTTACTGAATAAGTTTTGATATTAATTGAACAAATATTTGTTGTTTAAATAATATACAGGGTGAATGAGACCACCCGTATCAGTATTTTTTTTTAAAAGAACGGTGAGTCGTAGAGAGTTGGGATAAAAACATTTATTTTAAAAGTCATACTAAAGAATCGAATGGTGATATTATTATTTCTCGAAAAAGTCAGCATCACGAGTAGTTTTGTCCACAATGTTCAGAACTCCAAAATTTTAAATGGCACCATAAGTCGAAAAACGTATTCTAGAAAAGATCGTTAAAAAAGAAGAAAGTTCTGTAGGAAAAATTATTTTATTACTATTACCCCTTTTAAGTAATATTCGATTAAAGTTATTAAATTTGAAATTCGTTGTTAACAAACAAAATTGAAAAGTCGGCTTTTAAAATCTAGTTGCCGAATTAAACAATGTTACAAGTGTTCAAAATGTCTTCCATTTACTTCTAAACAACACAGTTGAGCTCTTCGAGTTACACTATCAGTGGCTCTAAGTATTTCTTCATTATTTAATGATAGGCAAGCATTCCGAATTCTCAGCTTCATATCATCTCTCGTTGTTGGTTTTTCTTTATAAACAATATCCTTGATCCGACCCCAAAGGAAAAAATCTAGAGGCGTATAATCTGGTGATCTTGGCGGCCACACCTCTGTACTTCCTCTGCCAATCCATCTATTAGGAAATAGTT
>JAFFZR010018294.1:0-10050 GCA_018397195.1 Lethrus apterus | reverse complement strand
GAAGTTGTGTAACTTATATTCGAATGAATCACTCGATTGTAAAACAGTAAAATAGTAAAATCTCTCGACTGTAAAATTATTCGATAGGAAAATCATTCGATTGTAAAATCATTCGATAGTAAAATCATTCGATAGTAAAATCATTCGATAGTAAAATCATTCGATGGTAAAATCATTCGATAGTAAAATCATTCGATAGTAAAATCATTCGATAGTAAAAATTATTATTCGATAGTGATATCATTCGATAGTAAAAATTATTCGATTACTAACAATTCGATAGTTAAAATCATTCGATTGTGCCCATCACTACTATGAACTACGTAGGGTTGTCAAACGTGACTCTGCGTACAAAAAAATACTATGAAAGGAAAATCTTCTACTTCTACTTCTATTGTGAATGGATGCCAGATTTTTTAAAATCTATTAAATATAATGTTTTTTCTGATTCTGTTGATTCTCTTAGTATTTCAAAATTTAATGATATAATTTTGAATTTTAAAAAATTGAAGGATGGGTGATGATTGTATTCCTAGTTTCATGTGTAGAGATTGACATAATATCCTTGCTTATGTTTTTTTATTTAACTCACTAGTTATTCTTTTCTTGATTTTTGGAAAGTTCCACGTGCATGACCTCTTTATTAAAAAAAAGATGTTACAAATTATGGACCTATTGCTATAAAATCCTATTGCTACAAAATCACAACACATAACTGAAGATCAACAAGGTTTTATGAACAAGAGGCCTAAAATCACAAACTTTGTCAATCTTAGCCCAGTTTCTCTCTCAAAAACTTGAAGATCATAAAAGTTGATACATACAGATTTCTCCAAAGCTTTTGATAAAGTTGATCATACTTTAACTTTAACTAACTAATTAAGTTAAATTTCCATGGATTTCGCCACGTTTGTTCTCATTCTTTAAGTCCTATTTGCTTGATAGAAAACAACATATTTGTGTCATAAATCTGATTTCTTCACTCCGATATCTGGAGTACCTCAAGGTAGCTATTTAGGTCCACTTCTATTCCTTATATTTATTAATTATCTTCGTTACGAACTTAAATGTAATAAATTGATATTCGCTGATGATTTAAAACTATGTATTGGAATTAACTATTATGACTGCATTTTTCTATTACAGCGGATCATGAATTGCAAACTTGGCGTTTTAATAGCAAAAGATTTTAAAATAAAATATCTTAACCTTCAATGAATTATAGATATTTATGAGACTAAAAACATAAGGAAATTGTATATTGAATGGATTCCGACTATGTGAGGTGAATTTATTTGTGTGAAAGATGGAATAACATGAAAGTATAGCCTAAAAGAATCAGAGGGAAAAAAATGGAAGAAGCTACTTATAATAAACTATATGTAATTAAAATGAATTAGAAGAATAGAAATGGAAAAACTAAAAGAAATGAGAAAGAAATAAAAAATATAAAAAAGAGGAGAGGAAATTACTGTGCTTGACAACATAAACATAAATTTCTGATGTTATTATATGAGAAATTTATGTCATGAAATTTTAAAGGCTCTGAGTTGGCTCCAGTTCAACGTAGTCCAAAAAAAAAATCTCGTAAATGTTTTATATTATCTTTGAGACATTTTTAAAAATTAGTGTGAGGAAAGCCAATAATATTTCCTTCAGAAAATATTATAATTTATGCAAATCCTGGAGACGAGTATTTTGGAAATATTTAAATTAACTAAATTTTTTGAACACTTCATAATTTCATTCGAACATTTCTTACGCTCAGTAAAATCCTTCTTCTCTACTTGCTTACACATCTGAGTTTCGTACATTGATCATATAGCAGGTAGTCGTCATCATGCAATAAATATAGATCTTGAGATTTCTAGCCTACTGACTGAGCCACTAGATCAGTTGTCCCACAAAAGTAATTGATATTATAAAAGGGCAGTGGCGGATTTAATGGGCATTGCCGCCCCGACTCTGGCTAAAATTCAGTGGTTTCTAAACTTTATACACCTCCCCCTTTTTTTCATAAAAAATGTCGCAACCCTCATCAATTTTTGTTTAAGTTTGTAAATAATCTTATACGTAATCATAATCATATACATGGCATTTAATCACATTGTAATATTGCTTAACACAAGAGCGTAATCGCAATTATTTGTTTTTCTCGGCTATAGATTTAAAGTTGTGCGCCCCCTTGTAATAATCTCCCCACAGTTTGAAAAACACTGGGTTAAATGGCTTTAGAATCATACTACACAGGCCCTTGCTCCTTACTTATTGCCGTTAAATTTTCCGTTAAATTTTCTGTAAATCGGGAGCGTTAATATAATTTTAACATTGTAGATACAAGTTTAATTTATAATTCATCGCTTTAGTTATTTTGATTTTCGATCAAAGCGCACATAATTTATTTACATTTTAGTTTCAATATTCCTTTGAATATTCCGCGTTACAAGTGATGAAAATTGAAACATTTAATCCCATTCCCTGAACTTTGTCATGTGACATATAATTTTTTTATTCCGAATGGATTGGAATATATAAAAAGTATCATTACTTACCTTCAATGTACATTAATTACTGATCGAAGTATTTATAAATTTTTTATCGTTTCATTGTGCGCGTACTTTTATAGCTGTTATTGCCGATCGACGTTGGCTATTATAATATATAATAAGCGACGGCTAGTCTGTTCATTAGAAAATTATGAAAAAAAGATAGACGCGTTCGAATTAAATCATAAATGCGTCAGTCCTCTTTTAAATCAATTTCGATATAAAATCGCTACCTGCGTTTGTGATCATGTGATAGATGGAAACTTAATCGCCAAAGTGCACGAAAAAAACGAATTATAGAAAACTAAATACAAAAAGCTATAGATTTAAGCTAAAAAATTATATTGAATTGAATAACTCGAATCTAGTTAATTTTAGCTTGGATAACATCATCATGCTTCGATGAAGACCGTACAAGATAAAGTAATAAATTTTAATTGAAAAATTTAATAAAAATCATCTATAAGGATAACAGGGAAAACCGGAAGGATTTAGAAAAGAACGAGCGAAAATATATAAAAATAAAAGAGATCACGACAAAACGAAAAAGACTGAGTTTCTAAAACTTGTAGAACAAGGAGGTAGAAAATATACGAGAAAATTTAAATAATGAAGGATAGAGTGGATTTATTGAAGTGGAAATATTAGGTCTGAAATGATAACAACAATCAAAAAAAGAAAGGCTGTTAAGGCTAAAAAAACATTGTTAAATAAATTACAAGTTAACTTTGTGGAATGTTTGTATTATGTGTTGTTGTATGGATTAGATTTACTGGGAATGAGAAAACAGAAACAATCAAGAGAAACTGTACTAAAGGGAAAACTAATAAAAATCCTCAACAGTAAACACTAAACAGATCCAAGATATATGATGAATAATATGGTATGAAAGAATAATGAGAAATTTGAGAAAGGTAACTTCTTCATTTTCTAATTCTCTCAAATGATATTGTATTAAAGAAAAGAGGAAATAAATTACTCGTTTATAGGCGGACGTGAGTTTGAATGAAATGGTAAAGGAAGGAAAATGACGAGAAAAATTATCGAATAAAAATGGAATGGGAAACGTAACTTCGAAAGATTTTCTTTGCATTTGAAGAGATTTTCAATAATCTCTTTTTAAAACAGTTTCATCTATTATTGCATGGCTTCATGGCTTGTAAATTTATGCATAAAAAATAGATACATACATATATAATATATTACAGTGAAATACATATCCCGAAGTCATGAAAAAAAAAATAAATAAATAAAAATAACAGCATTTGTTAGGAAGAACTTGCATTTAATTTTGAAACTTCTCATATATCATTGAATGATTATTAAAAAATAATAAATTCGATCGTTTATGAATAGGACGAAATATTAAAAAGATTTAAGTCGATTTTGGTAAATATTTATGCATAACAGAGGTTCGAGGACCAATCCCTGCGGAATCCCCACACTTATCGTATTTATTTAAGATTATAGTGAAAATACATATCTCGAACTCATGAAAAAAAAAAAAAATTGAAAGAGAATGGCAGCATTTGTCAACTTTGTTGTTTATTTTTAAAAGCCTTATTTTTTGTAAATTTTATTTCGTTGTGAAATTTTGCACAGACTGGCGACTTCTCATATAAACTTTTTAAATTATTATTAAAAAATAATAAATTTTGCTGTCTGATTGTTTATGCATAGGACGAAATATTAAAGAAGTTTAAGTCGATTTGTGACAAATATGCATTAAAAAGTCGTCGTTAATGAACAACAGAAATAACAGAGGTTCGAGGACCGATCCCTGCGGAACTTTGGTATTTTATTGTGTATATTTCGGATTTTATTTCAGAAAAACACATTCGCACAAACATTCCATATAGATTTTTATCCAAATTTTCATTATTTTTGGAGATTCGAAGGTGTTTTTTATTATATTATATTCATTGGATTTACAGGTTTGTTAATTAAATTTTTCCAGCTATCATCTTTCCATTACTTTTTAATATTTAATAATTCAAATTATAATTGGAAACTTTTTTCGACAAATAATCTTTGATTTCAATTTTATTATTTTATACTATTGAGATTTATTTGGAGATATAGACATAAAAATTTAAGCGGTTCGGTATAGCTTGCAAATTTGAGAGCATCAAAATTCGAGGTTTGAAGGAGGTCCAACCCTACTGAGTGTCGGTAGGCGTAAGCGGCGTCATTTAAATTAGTGAGCGCTGCTCGGGGCTGTAATTTGGAATGTGCCCATTTGTCTAGTTATATGTTTAATGATGGACTCTCATCTCTAATTGCGATATAACTCGCCGCCTTGGTTCAGACCACCGAGCACTAACAACTCATGGAATCGACGACGATTTCATAAGAAATTTTTGGAATAAGAAGAAAACATAAAAATTAAAGACATTTTTTTCAATAAAATATTTTGAAATTGTCCTTACTTCGAAAACTCCTGTATACGATTTAATTGAAGAAAATGATTCTTGCAACAAAAAAAAAACATAAACATTATCAGTAGTTTAAAATGTCAAGTTATGAATCCTGATTTAGTAAATCAGTCAAAAAATTAATTATCTATTCTTTAATGAAATTGGAAATTTCAATTTGAAATTTCCACGTTTACACTTGGGCCTTAAAAATATTAAGTATACGCCACGCATATACAATGCTTATTGTGTTTGCTCGTAAACTGTATTCATCAATAAAGATTTATTATCAATTTCGTCACTGCGAAATAAACATTCAGTTTAAGTTGGCAACGTCGGACGTCTGTCTGTCCGTCGTTACCGCACGCTAATCCGAAGAGATCTAGCTGAGGCGGTGTGTCGGAGAGCGGTCCGTAAATTACCTGGCAGTGTTTTGTCACGGGAACAATTGGTCTCACACCTAGCCGGCTTTGATCTCGCCGACACATAAATCTAGCCACTTGCCTAATGAAGGCGGTGACGTCACTTCGACCGACAGACGAACCGACCAACGCCGGCTCGCGGTAACCGATTGCTGATTTATCGATTTAGCAAATGATTACCCATTACTGTCGGTGTTTAGGAATTGTGTTGCACGAGAACGGCAATTCTTCGGAGTTATTTCTTTGTTGTTCGCGTTTTTATGACGGTTTATAAAGGACGGAGCGTCAAGAATTTTGTCGCCCCGATATTAATCCGTTTTTTTTTTAGTCGTCGACGTTACGTTCTGTAAAATAAACCTTTTATTAAACGAAAATGATTGGATGTTTTATTCTATATTAGAATTTATTTTTTAGAATTTTTAACCAACATTTCGAAAGTTTGTTGAGCGGCATCGAGGAAACATTGAAACATGTCGATTTGATAGTGAGAAACAAGTATTGAGGTGGGTGAATTCTTTAAGATCGAAGTATAATTTATTATGTTACGATTTTTTTGTTTCAGATTCTCCAATCGGAAGCAGACTCTCTGAAGCAGTATCAGGAGAAGTCATCAATTTGTCTGGTACTGTTCTGTTGTTCTTGAGGGAGTGTTCTGCCACGTCCGCTGACGCCCTCTCAGAAAAACTACGACAACTTTCCGAAAACTATGACAGGTTAGTGTCATATGTATTATTATTATTATTAGTATTATGAGTGATGGTGAAACGTGGCGGAGGAATTTATAAAAGTGAAAAAAAATTTTGTTTTGAAAACTACTTCCTAAATTGAAAACAAAATTCGTCTTGCAATTTTATTTGCGATTTCTGTTCACAACCAAATGTAAACCAACCTAACTAAATCAAACTAGTCCAACCTAAAGAATCCAATCGAATCTAGGGTAATAATACTCACCCTACGCTTGATTAGGGTTTGGGATTTAGCGGGCTTAATTGCTTGGGTTCAGCCCTAGGTTTAGTTGTATTTTTTTTATACATAAAAGTAATGAACAAAATCTTCCAAAATGACAAAAAAAAAGAAACAAATGTCACGTGACCGACCATTTTGTGTTTAAATTTTATTACGAATGACTAATAATAATCCAAGCTTGCACTGATATTGGTCAGATTCACCTTGATTACTCTCTGAATTTTCCACAAAAATCAAACCGATGCGACGGTCACGTGACATATATTCTTTTTAATATAATTATTGTGATAAACAACAAAATGACGCGGCTTTGACGTTATTCGTTCATTACTGCCAATTTATTGAATTTTCGATACTACATAGCAGGTCGGTTCCTACAAACAGTTCCGAACGGTTCGGCATTCCATTGACCAATTAAAAGCATCCAATTTCATTTGTGACTAACTTCAAGCAATTGAAAGTCGCTCTATAATAGGCCGGAGAAATCCGAAACCGTTCAGAGCTGTTTGTAGGAACAGACCATGTATAAACATGTAAATTACAAATTTAAATAAAATAAATAAAGATTGCCATAAAAAAAGGTCACAACCATTTTGCATCATATCTGATTTGCTTAATTTTTTAACGTGTGAATACATTTAAAAATATATACAGTGTGGGATTAAAGTGAGGAATATTTAAAAAAAAGCGAACTCAGCCGCTGAAACAGGTCGATTTTAGATTTTAAAAATACACATTAATACGTGCGATTCACCTGCCGACTTTCATTTGTTTTATAGTTTTAACGTCATCACAAAAAAATTTAAATGACAAAAACAACCGATTGAGTTCGCTTTTTTTTAAAATACTCAATAGTTTAATCCCACCCAACAGTAAATATTCAGATCGATTTTTCGCAGAATTTTTTTAGTGCAACCTAATGATTTTTTTGCACGGTCATAAAGGGTAGAAAAATCACTTCCACTAAACAAATTTATGTTGTCATTTAAATGTTTTGTGATGACGTCATAACTAGAAAACAAATGAAAGTCGGAAGGTGAATCGCACGTATTAATGTGTATTTTTAAAATCTAAAATCGACCTGTTTCAGCGTGTTTTAAAAAACCGGTTGAGTTCGCTTTTTTTTTAATATTCCATATTTTAATCCCACCCTGTTATCACCCGGAAAGAAATGGTTTAGCAGAGAGTGCAGTACAGATAATGAAGAAAGCGATCTTAAAGGCCGACAAAGATAATTTTAAGGACACTAATTTAATTTTGAACCGGTTTTTACTTCAATACCGGAACACACCTCATACATCTACTGGGGAAACACCTGCTATATTGTTATTGGGTAGAAATCTTCGCACAAAATTTGATATATTTTTACCCTCAATTGAGGACACAGTTCGAAAAAAATAATGTTACCAAGAAAATTATTATAAACACAAAAATGACAAAGGGTTTAATATCAATGATGATGTTTGGGTACGGGATTACCGATCAAATCATTCAAATTGGTGTGAAGGAGTTATCAAAGATATTGTTGGTCGAAGAACGTATATTGCTAAAGTGGATGATGGGGTAATGTGGAAAAGACATAAAAATCAATTAAGGTTAAATAAAAAACTGGTACAGCCTAATGAAACGTCAGTTCACATTATTCCACGATCTACTTTACTAGATAGTGATAGTAGAGATCATGTAGAAACTGTTGATTCTACTGAGGAACCAAACTTACACGAAAGTGATAGAGTGTTAAGGAGGCGCAGTCACCTGTTTTTGGGATGCGTATTTAAAGATAATGTGGTGATAAAAGACGCTACTTCAAAATGGATTGAGTGTTTTGAGGTAAGCAATATTACTACAGAAACGACAATTAAAATTATGCGTGGTCTATTTGATCGATTCGGTCTGCCAAAGGAGCTTTGAACTCCACTGTCATCTACCAAAGTGTGTAAAGTTTTTTTATTAACACCCTGTATAACAAATCTTTTTAATTAAAAGTGTAGGTCGCATACGAAAGTGTATCCAAAAATCGGGACAGGTTACAAAAGGCCTGTTCATGCAAACAATCTCGCACGGTTCCGGATTTCTTTTTAGTTTTAGCTTATAG
This sequence comes from Lethrus apterus, assembly GCA_018397195.1. Classification (NCBI taxonomy): domain Eukaryota; kingdom Metazoa; phylum Arthropoda; class Insecta; order Coleoptera; family Geotrupidae; genus Lethrus; species Lethrus apterus. The sequence goes on along the minus strand of JAFFZR010018294.1, from coordinate 1,607 downwards.
TACATACAGTGTGGTGATAAAGTTTGGAACAAAATTCATAAAAGCGTTCTATAATGTTTTTAAGAAAATCGCTCGGACAGGTCAATTTTTATTTTTGAAATGCCGTCTTTTGACGTTAATTTTTTTGGAATGACGTCATTTGTTTTTGTAGAATGACGTCATCATAATTTTTTTTAAATGACAACCCCCACTTTTTTCTTCTGTTTTTAATAGACCTTCTTACTACTTAAACGGTGATGTAAAAAAATTAGTACCTTACATAACAATTTTTTTGAATGAATGACACATTTACTTCAGATCGTCAGTGGTTATAATTCAGTAAAAATAGAAAAGTTCTTATGTAAAGAATTAATTCGGCAATCACAACTTAAACATCAAGGAGGTCTATCAAAAGCAAAAGAAAAAAATAAGAGGTGTCATTTAAAAAAATCGATAATGACGTCAATGCACCTTAAAGCTTCACTCTTCGTCTTAGATACATAAATTACTGTTAATTGCTTTAATTTAGAATGTTTACGATTATTATTTTTACTAAATTACACTGACGATCTGAAGTAAATGTGTCATTTATTCAAAAAAATTGTTATGTGAGGTACCAATTTTTTTACATCACCGCTTAAGTAGTAAGAAGATCTATTAAAAATAGAAGAAAAAAGTGGGGGTTGTCATTTAAAAAAAATTATGGTGACGTCATTGTGCAAAAACAAATGAAGTCATTCCAAAAAAATTATCATCAGAAGACGGCATTTTAAAAACAAAAATTGACCTGTCCAAGCGATTTTCTTAAAAACATTATAAAACGCTTTTATGAATTTTGTTCCAAACTTTATCACCACACTGTATATATGCTGCCTGCCCACATCCCCCCATCTCCCCAACACTTTATTCAATACCTTCTTCTCTGCAACATTGTTTACATACTCTTATCTTAAGTATAAGGGAATTCAATAGAAAAAAATATTTTTATACAAGCAGAAAGCAAGCAAAACAAAATAAAAAATGAAGTCATCACGAGTAAGTGTTTGCCCGTCTCGTAGACTTTCTTGGAGCCTTGAGAAAACATCACATTATCTAAGTCATAATACTAGTACTAGATGAGACAAATTCATTGATTTTGAATTGATTTAATTTTTTTTACATTATTATTATTTTACATTATACGAGGGCTGTTTGATAACTCCGTGACTTTTTCAATTTACCGCGCAGTAATTTTAAATGCAACACTGCTGCCGTCAGCCACCATCTTTTAATAGACTACTTTCAAATGTTGAGCAAGCTGCGTCATTTAGTTTGCGTTTGACAGACATTAAAAGCAGACAACCTCGTGAATTTTAACAAAAATGGAAAAAAGTGAATTCTGTGTGTTGATAAGCATCACTGAAACCAAGGAAAGACTCGATAAATACTATGGGAACTCTGCACCATTAATTTCAATGATTAAGAAGTGGTGTACTGAGTTCCGTTGTGGTCGTACCAGCAAAAGTGACGCCGTACGTTCAGGTCGCCCAAAAGAGGTCATCACGCCAGAAATCGTCGATAAAATTCATGGAATAATATTGGACGATCGGAGAATGAAAGTACGTGAGGTGGCTGAGGCTGTAGGCATC
>JAFFZR010018293.1:0-19779 GCA_018397195.1 Lethrus apterus | reverse complement strand
GACATTGGTAAGTTGGTACTGTGTTTATAACTATAACCTTAAAAGAAGAGAAGTATCAAATTAATTGTTAGCTTGATCAGTACTTGTATACCTTGTGACTTCTTTAATACACTTAATACAGAAATAATTTGGAAAAAGGTTTTCATTCCAGTATTTATTAAAAAAACTTACAAGAAAATCACAGAAAAACGTAAAAAACTAGCGCTTTCAAACACATTAAACGTCAGATGACAGAACGTAAATACAATAAGCAGTATGAGTAGCAGTAAAACAAAAAAACACACTAGTTTTGTGGCGTATGTGGTCACGTGGTGGTCACTTCCAATTGCTCACTCTGTATGATAACATATGGGAGTATTTAGTTACCACACCGTTAATATTTCAAGCATAAGGATTTTAAAGGCCGATAATTTCTATATTAAAAATTGAGATAAGGGTATACAGTACACCTGCTACCACCAAAGATAACACATGGGCAGAGTGCGAGGCAGCGTTCAGTAATCCAGACGGTGAAATGATTCGGCGTGCCACATATACGAACATTTTAAAGCGAAAATAAAAGTGTTTAAATAGAGGTGATGTGTTTGAAAATTTAATTTAAGATTAAAAACTATTTTTTGTTGATATTGTTTTGTTTTCATTATTAAACAATTACTTGTTTTGTTTTTATTTATTTACATGAATTTCCATAGCCTAATCTATTGTGCAAAATAAAATTTTAAGGGAATTAATACATTTTCCAAAATAACTCTGAAACTAAGACGTTTAGTTATAGGGAAGTCAATAATAAAATGGGGTATTACATTTAAAATAAAGAAGTTGATATCCATTTCCGGTTTAACCGGAAGAAGCTAAAATTCGTAACTATTTTAAATCGAAATAGCGTATCGCGAAACTAATATTTGCAAATTTTCAAAACTTAACTCTCATTAGTTTTCAATATTTTTTTAAGAAAATCTCGTCGTGACGTAGCCTGTATAATAAACTAAATCAAAAACTGAAAAAAAAGTAATATAAATATATTTTATTACATTTTCGACTTTTATTGGTTGATTGCTCAAGAGTAAAGGATAAGTATAATTTCAATCGTTTTCAACCAAGAATTTGGCACGATTATTATTATTATTATTTTTCCTATACTGTTATAATTATAAATTATCAGAAAAATTAAACAATGTCGTTTATACCTTGTAAAAATTATTCTTAGTCATACATCGGGAAAACAAAATCTTCAAGAGATAATTAAAGGCCATAAATACTCAAAAAATATAACAATATTAAAAACATACAGGGCATAATTTAGACTTGATTAAGTAAAGATACTGAAGAGAGAAACCAAACAAAAGGCAAGAAACATACTGGAAATGATCCAAATAACGAAACTAGGACTAGGACCTGATTCGAAAAAATTACGCTTTAAATTTGATATTTCTATGAATTCTAATTTTTTAAGTATTTTTACAACTTTTTCGAAAACATGTAGTTACATTTAAGACTTTACAACGTTTAAAGTGCAAAGTTTGTGTTTTTTCATGTACCTATTTACCGTTGGTGGCGCTGCTATCCATAAAGCATGTCTACTGAGAAAGGGACATTTCAAAATATTAACAATTAATAGCTTTAAAAAAAGCTGATTTACACAAAAAATAATAGTTGAACAAAGAATATGGAAATTAGCAAAATGGATGTATCAATCGCATGAGTACTCATTACAGATGTCACTTTGTCGCTAGTGTAAAAGTTTCGCGAGGTGGCGTATCGCGAAATGTAAATCGCTATCAAATCTGCAATCTGAAGCTTATAATTTTCTCCACCATGCGCCATTGCGCGGTTATCTGCGCAAAGTACTGTTTGGCTTCATGATTTTGAAGGAGTGCAATTACTGGTAGGAGTATATACTGTGCCTGTAGACTGGTCTTCTCGCTTTTGTGGCAGTAATTTTTATATTGCTATCTCGTTTGTACAGCCGACGTATCTGCACGTTCTCATCTAGGACATCTCTCGCGAACGTATCAAGTTCTTTCAACTTTATTAGATTGGAATTCTGTGTTCTTCTGTCTAGCGTCTCTTATATTCACACAATTATAATAATAGGTTAGAAATAGACAAAACGCAAAAATGAATATTGTTACGAAACCAATTCATTTATTTAAATTAACAACAAAATTACCAAAATATTTTAGTACAAAAGCGGCTACTAATACTATACAAGATCTTGTCAAGAATAATAAAGTTGTTGTTTTTATGAAAGGTGTTCCTGAAGAACCCCGTTGTGGCTTTAGCAATGCTGTTGTACAAATAATGAGAATGCATGGTGTGACATACGAAGCCCATGACGTATTGAAAGACGAATCTCTACGACAAGGTAACTAATAACATTTTATTACGTTTCATTCCTTTCACCTTAATTTTAAATTAGGTATAAAAGATTATTCAAACTGGCCCACAATTCCGCAAGTTTTTATCAATGGAGAGTTTGTTGGTGGCTGTGATATATTATTACAAATGCACCAGTCCGGAGATTTGATAGAGGAACTAAAAAAAGCTGGTATAAGAAGTGTATTATTGGACCAAAAAATGAAAGAAGAAAAAAAATAATCTTATAAGCCATGTGTACACTTCCTAATATATATATATAATCCATACGTTAGTACTATTATTAAGATTTTCAGTGTTGATTGTTGATTTCATTTTAAAAATGAATAATTTTGTATTTTAGAAGTAAACCAATATTTTGATTTAAAATTGTGAAAATATGTAAATATGTATTGTTCTTTCAAATATAAATTATGTATTAAGCTGTCTAAAGTGAACGTTCTTTGAGTAACATTTTAAAAATAGCACGGTCGATGGTGACTGGTCATGGTTGAAACACAATAAAATTAATTTGTGGTGGTGATACGATTTTTTTAACAATTTTTTGTTGGTTTTTGCTTGTTGATAATAATGCGACATACTAACAATGTTATTAAATTTGTCATTACGAAATAAAATTTAAATTTGTGGTAACTGCAGTTTCCTGTATTCATAATCATAATACGTACTGAATTTATTTTGTGTGTACAAATTGCAAAGAGTAAGTACCTATTTAAATTTGGTTTTTGGTCCCCAAAGAATTAGAATTATTCTTTTTTCACAATTTGTCTCTATAGGAACATATTTTATATAATTACATATGTACGTCGATTACGTGCAGAAACGCAAGAGGCTATAAATGGGCTATAAACATATGAGCTATAAATTATACCTTGTGATTATAACCTGTAATGTGACGGATTGTCGATATATTTTAAAAATGTACTGGGTGAATAAAATATAACAAGATGACTTTAGTAAGTGAGGCCTATATTGACAATAACTGGAATGTTTGTATGTAGACGAAATTATAAATTTTTCTTATCAGTTTTCGAGTTTCCATTTAAGAAGTTACATAACCTTAAAACTGTACATGGATTTTGTATAATTTTGATACGAAAATTAGATGTTTTTCTATCAAAAAATAAAATGCTTAATTCTAAAGAAAATAATATATTTCTTGAAATAGAAAACGAGGCTTCCTCTAATACTGACAGGAATGCTGGGCCTGGTGGCCATCCTAACGTACCGTGTATACAGAAAGGGTCATATAAATGGACAACCAGTAATAAGGAAAGTATTGATGTTAATAAAAATACTAGAAAATTAAATCCATACAATCGTATTGAGTATACCAATAAAAGAGAATGTTTAGATAATTTTGAAACGTTCAATTATGAAATACTTTATCATAACCATTTTATACCAAAATCTTACTGTCCAAGTAGTTCTTGCTTGTATAATATGCCTACATTTTCCAATTTTCATCAAGATATTGTTTGGTCAAATTTTGGACGAGATGCTAATTTTGTTCCGTTAACTCCACCAGTGTATTCTTTTCGTGAAGATGTAACATTTCCACCAACGCCACATGATAATTTACATTATATGTGTTTTAACAGCAATAAGCATGGAACAGCTAATGGAAAGAAAGTTTTGAAAACCACTGCATCTTCTTCCCAAAGGAGTGGTAAGTTGGAAATTTAAAATGTAAATCTGTTTATACTTCTGTTTGATTTAAGTGACAAGATCATGGGAGTTAACTAGATTAGGAAGAGTTTTGGAGAGAATAAATGGTGGCAAAAATCCTGGTATCACGTTTAAAATTATGTCCTATAATGTTTTGGCTCAAGATTTACTTGATGATCATCCCGAACTATACAGTGAAAATAACGAAGAAGCTTTGAAATGGGATTACCGTTGGAAAAAATTACTCAGTGAAATCACACAATATAACTGTGAAGTATTGAATTTTTTTAACTTTGTATTTAGTGTATTGGCTATTTATTTCACAGATAATTTGTCTACAAGAAGTACAGTACGATCACATAGAAAAATATTTCAGTGTGTTAAAATCATTAGGTACGTAGTGTATTACATTTGAAGGGTGCACGGGAATAACGATCAAAGTCACATTTTAAGCAAACTGAGAAAATTGAACTTTTATTTTTGAAACTGTATAACACTTGCACAACTAAAACGTATGTTTTTTTAAAATTTGTTTATTCTACTGCATTACGTTCCTTAACAGTATAAGTTTCGAACATTTGCAAGTGGATTTTGATCGTTTTTACTTATACCTGTTTGGATTTTTGATCGCTTTTCCAAAGGGTACCCTTATTTTACAGGCTTATTTTACGGGCTGTGATCACTTTTTCGAGTTTTTAACAATGCAGATATATAGCTTTGAAGGTTTACTACAAGATGGCATCAATCTCTATTTTTCGAAAAATGTGACTTTGATCGTTATTCCCGTGTACCCTTCATTTACTATCAGCTTTTCACGATCAATTTGTTTTATCGTTGATACAAATCTATTTTGCTAGGTTATAATGGTTTGTATAAACAAAGAACTGGTGGACGAACTGATGGTTGTGCCATATATTACAATAAATCTATCTTCAATCTTGTAGAACATACTACAGTTGAATATAGACAGACAAATATTCCTTTACTGAACAGAGACAACGTAGCTATTGTAGCAAAATTTGCTCCAAAAAATAATTTGTCGGCTGAATTTGTAGTTGCAACCACTCATTTACTTTATAATCCAAGACGCCAAGATGTTCGAGTCGCACAGATTCAACTATTATTAACTGAGATAGATAGAATTGCGTATCGAGGTTGCCTAAAGTATAACTAAATATAGTATTATTATTTCTGATAGTAGAATATATTATTTGTAGTGGTTGTAATCAATATGTTCCTGTAATTATAACTGGCGATCTTAATTCAACACCAACTTCTGCAGTGTATAAGCTATTAACCAAAGGTATTTTAAAGTATGAAAATTTAAATCTACGCAAGAAAGTCATTGGTAAAGAACTTATTCCACCTTCATTGAGCATAACAGGTAATTTTATATTGTTTACAAACGAATTACATAATGAAAAATATTTTTTAGATAATTGCCAACATGCAGCTTTACTCAGTTTTAGACAGACAAATGTGAAAATAACACGGAATGATGAACAGAAGCTTATAAGTTTAGAAAATAGCGATCGAACAAAACTAATGCAAGAAGTGCATGGCAATTATAAGGATGAAAAATTTTCTACGGGTACTTTGTCACATAATTTTGCATTCAAAAGTGTATATAATCACACAATTCAAAATGATAAAGAAGGAACTGCTTATCAGAATGAATGGGTCACAGTCGATTACATTTTCTATAGGTATATTAATCATATTTTACTAATAAGGTTTTAATTTATGTGTTATGTAGTGGTATCATGGACGACAATCATACTGTTGTGGATCATAAATTGAAATTGCTTTCACGTTACACTTTGCCAACAACTCGACAGTTGGTTAATACAAGAATACCAAATTTCCAATTAGGTTCTGATCACTTAGCTGTTTTAGCCAAGTTTAAATTTGAATATAATTAACTAATTTGTAAATGACTTTTTCTATGGACTAATTGGATTAAATGAACTTATATTTTTATACTCTGCTAAACATAATTTTCTTTTGAACTTCTGAAGGTTTGAATCATAAGCATATTCGATTTATAGGTGGTTGGTTATTGGATTTGTTTAGTTTTGTTTGAATTAGATCATGGACTTGCATTAGTTTATAGTTATGACGTTACACAAATAGCTATCTCTCAAACGAGCGACCAACTTGCTGTAAATCAAACATGCTTCATACTTTTTCGTTCCATTCTTTGTAGAATATACTCCATTTTGTAATCAGTGTAGATTTGTATATTAAATTATTTCACAGATTATTGTTTTGTTACCGTTGAATTAAGAACAAGATAAACATTAATTTTAACCTGTCTTTCAAAATATATTATTGTTAATAACTTGTACCAAGGATCTTTTGTTTCTTAAATAAATGAAATAACGATTTTTAATCACTTGTTATAGAATGTAAAGTTGCACATAAAGGACATTTCAAGGGCTATTACTACAATACATTCATAAAGTAAAATAGAGGTGAAATAATTTTATTCAACAACATAAATTTTAAACATAACTATATATCAGCACAACACAACCATAGTAATATATGATACAAGACAGAAGTGAATAAAAGTACCTAGCGGCTAAGTAACCACATTTAATATAATTACATAGTCAGATTTAACCAGAGACACACTTCTAACAACGCATTCGGTGTTTATTTCCATTAACACACACATAAGGAAACTATCAGCGAATATCAACATTTTATAATCCACCGTTTTGTTGAAGATTTCAATTATTTCTAAACGAGTCTTCGAGTAGAGTTCATTAACTGTATTTTCAGATTCGTATTAAATTAATTTAAATCTCGGAAAAGGGAGGATCTAAAGATCAAATTTAAGTGTAATCTCTTTATCATTTAGAAAACTGCATATTATGTCCATTATTAATGGAGGTTGTGCACCGTAACCAGCATTAATGGAGGACATAGTGTCACATACAAGCAGTGGTAGAGACTACATGCAGAGCGATAAGTACATCCTTAAGCATTCTATTGACACAATTTATATTTATACTTTATATTAGACTACATTAGTTAAATCGCAAGGTGTGACCCCCACGTAACTTAATTCTAAACACACAACACCGAGATAAAGTATAAAGAACAATTTTTTCTTTGAATATACTTATATACTTTTTTTTGATTTATAAAATATGTATGTGAACAACAAGCACGGTATACATGCAATAGAGTTATTTTATTTTTTAGCATTAAGATTTTATACAATTTTAGAAAAACGTACACATTATACATATCAATATACAAATTGGCATAAAACTCTACATGCTTAATTTTTCTTTATAATTAAATAGTAAAAAGTTGGTCCAGTATAGAACCTTGTGGTATTGACAATCGCACTAACAAATTTTCCTATATGTATCCACAAGAGTTAGATATAACTATGTACATCAAGTATGTAAGAGTTTTATGCTCAGCCTGTGACTACTACTATAGAAATTTAACACAAACTGTAACTTAATTAACAAAAATAGAAAGTTTACTTGTAAAAGTCAATACAAATAATTAATAGAAAGAAAGAAGACGAAAATATATAACATAAGGGAATTGACAATTACAGGTAAACATTAAGAAATAAATGTCTAACATGGCATACTTAATGCAATAATTTACAAAAAAATGGTAAATTCGAGTAAAACGTTTTATATCAGATCATTCCAAGTGCAAAAAAACAAGCAAAACAAACTGACTTTTAGGTGTTAGTTGGAAAAGTTAAAGAGTATGGTCTAAACATCAACAACCATCTTTTTGTGAATATCTGTGTTGCCAACCACCGAACAAAACTCCTCGAATGATATCTTGCCATCCTCATCTTTATCAGCAAATAATATTGTTTTATCCACAATTTGTTGCAATTGTGTGTCTTTTAAATTGTTGCCGACCATCATTTTAAGGACCTGGAAGTGTAATTAAAATTTAAGGACTAAGATAATACATTTTAATGCAAAGTGAAAACAATTAGTGCACGATAATTTATGTATAAACTGTAATGTTTTGGTAAAATATAAGTGATAAATGAGGCGATTGTGAAAGTAGGAATTGAGATCTTTTAGAAATGTTACTCTAGCTTTTTTCTTAAACTATTAACGAAATAAAAGACATGTAATTAAATTATTTATTATGACAAAATATAAAAAGTTTTTAAATCTTTGTCATGTAATAAATAAATTTTTCTTTAGGTGCGTTCATGATTAGAGCAATGAGATAAATTATACGCGTTGTTCATTACAGTTACAGGTGTAATGTTAGATTTGTGTAATTCAGTCACATGCAAAAAATACATAAATACACAAACATTCTAATTTACCTGAAATAGTTCCCCATTTGAAATAAATCCATCATTATCCATATCATAAATTCGGAATGCAAATCTTAATTTGGAAAGTTTATCGCCCTTTACACTGAACTGTGATACGCCCTGAATAAATTCTGTTAAAAAACTAAATTAATCAAAGACACAAATATCCATTACTGTTCACAAAATAAACATATTTAAAACTATAACTTTAGATGTTTCCCAAAAACAATAAATCTATTTATAGGGCATCGTTTCAAAATAACGTCAACATCAACTTAAACAGTGTCATCTATTTTAATTGCTAACTGACAATAAAATTTCATTAATTACCTCTAAAATCAACTTCTCCATTGCCATCGGCGTCGAAAATGTCAATTACACGTTGAACCAAAGGATTCTGTTGAAGTTCCGGTAAAGACATAAATTCGTCGATGCTTAAAGCTCCTGAATTATCCAAATCCAACTTTCGAAATCTTTTTCCGAGGCGTTTTATCTCATCGGCATCAACTAAAAAGATAATTTAATTATATGTATATATGTACCCAGGTTAAATAAAAAAAATAATTTCACTCACAATTTGAGCATAGCTCCATGGGCAGAGAACTTTCGTTACCCTAAAAATAATCATAGAAAAATATTTAATTTTCGATTTACTATAACTAGAAATGGGCTTGCCCCTGAAAAGTAGGCTAAACTGAAAACGTTTAAGATATGCACTAAAGCCCTTCTTATGAACATTAATTAAATTATGCATTATTTGACTATAGAATTCACGTTATATTTACCATGGTTTATTGATACTAACACCTACAGCTATTAATATAACTGCAATTCTCGATCTGTTTGCGAAAAGACGACAAATAATTTAAAGAGTACGTTCTGATAGATTTGCAATTTTATTGACTAATGTTAATGAGGTAATAAAATGTTTCGAAAGGAAATTTTGAGTCCATGCGTAGTTTCTAATTAAAAATATACCTAAAACCGTAAAATTTATTTTATGGTATAGTTTTTATTTGAGCAAGACTTTAAAGTTAGATTTAATGTGTATATATGACCGCACTCTACAACTCTACTTTAAGTGAAAAATCACAGATGGTTCTGTTTTGACATAACATATATGTCAAGAGAGTTATTTCACTGCTTTACCGGTCTTTTCCGTTACGAAGTTTTCGGACATGGCTGCTGGTGTAAGTAAAATAATTTAATTCCGTAGTTTTACTAATTTTTATCGCCCATCGCAAAATACATTTTACAGAACGTAATTATTTATGTTACCCTGTTCATTTATATGCTTGTATTTTTTCCAGACGTTGTATACTTACCCTGAAAACTTTCGTGCATATAAGGCACTTATTGCCGCACAGTATGCTTCCACGAAGGTAAATGTTGATCCAACGTTCAAATTCGGCGAAACGAATAAGACTGACGCTTTCTTAAAAAAGTTTCCATCCGGAAAGGTGAATAGTAGGACGGTCTAATAGGTTATTTATTGCCTTAATTTTACGTCTTAGGTACCGGCCTTTGAAACATCTGATGGAAAATATTTGTCGGATAGCAATGCAATTGCTTATTATTTGGCTACTGAAGATTTAAGGGGCAAAACCTTAATAGACAAAGCGGAAGTTTTACAATGGATTGGCTTTGCCGAATCTGATGTTCTTCCACCTGCTTGTTCTTGGGTGTTTCCTGTTCTTGGAATTATGCCATATAATAAACAAGTGAGTTTCTTCAGTTTTAAGGTATCATATATTTAAGTCTCTTGCAAAGGCAAGTTGAGATATTTTGTTTCTTAACTTGTAACATCAAGAGAAACAGTAAAGTTGACTTTTACTAGCTGTTTAACATTTTGTTTAAATAGCAACATTATGTCACAACACTTTATTGAAGTAATTTTGCAAATAAATATTCATTGTATCAATTTGCAGGCTTTTGATCGAGCAAAGGAGGACATGAAGTTAGCTTTAAACGTTCTTAATAAGTATCTTTTGAAACACACTTTTTTTGTTGGTGAACGTATTACGTTAGCTGATATTACACTTGCCTGTACATTACTTCGTTGTTACACAACAACATTTGACCCTCTCTTTAGAAAGGCCTATGGAAATGTAAATAGATGGTTTGTGACTGTTGTTAATCAACCACAATTTAAAGCTGTATTAGGGGAGGTAAAGTTGTGTGAAAAGCAACCTGAAATAGATCATAAGAAATATGCTGAATTCCAAGGCAGTCAAGGTTTGTTGGATAAATAATTTATTTAGTTCTAAATATATTTATAATAATTTAATTTATACTAAATGTGTTTTTATTTATTAGGTAAATGTGTTAAAGATAAAAAGAAAGAAGATAAGAAGGAAAAGAAAGAAGACAAGGAAAAGAAACAACCAGTTAAAAATGAACCTGAGAAAGAGGAAGAAATGGATGCTGCTGAACAAGCCTTGGCAGAAGAACCGAAAACTAACGATCCATTTGCTCTTCTTCCTAAAGGTACATTCAACATGGATGATTTTAAAAGATGTTATTCTAACGAAGATGAATCCAAGTCTATTCCATATTTTTGGGAGAAGTTTGATTCTGAAAATTATTCAATCTGGTTGGGTGAATATAAATACAATGATGAACTAGCTAAGGTTTTCATGAGCTGTAATCTTATCACTGGTAAGACTAACATATTTATGATTTATGATCCTAATCTAATTATTTTTAGGTATGTTCCAGAGATTAGATAAAATGCGGAAACAGGCTTTTGCATCGGCTTGTCTTTTTGGTACTGACAATGACAGCTCGATCTCTGGTATTTGGGTATGGAGAGGTCAAGAATTAGCATTTACAGTAAGTTGATCGTAGAAAACCTAATTACGTTTAAAACTTTTTTTTATTTTTCAGCTTAGTACCGATTGGCAGATAGATTACGAATCTTATGAATGGAAGAAACTTGACCCAAAATCTGAAGAAACTAAAAAACTTGTTGAGCAATACTTTTCATGGACAGGTGAAGATAAACAAGGCAGAAAGTTCAACCAAGGCAAAATTTTTAAATAAGTGCTTTATCTGAAACGATCCTCCACAAGTAATATTTTTGTTTTTATTTTTTATTTGTTTTAAGATTTTTTTATATACATTTCATGTTTCTTAATGTTGTATTGATGTTATAAAAGTACTTTTATTTTTTCGTTGGTATTCAGAACGTGGAGGTTATTCTTTTATATGCTTTACTTAATGATTAAGATCCTGGAATATAATTTATTCTAGCAGTTTGTAAAGAACGTTTATTATTATTAAACTTTTGAGATTAAAGTTGTTTAAAATTAACCTACCCTATTCGACGATTTGTGTTGAAATAAAAACTTGCTATGTTTAGTTCACATTTTAGAGCCCTTGCAGACTATAGACTTTTCTATTGGCCGATAGTTTAGTCAGGTTGGGCTGCTAGCGCGCACACTGAGCCAACTAAAGTGAGAGCATATTTTATTTTATTTCGACAGTTTAGTTTGAAGGCAATCGTGTAGCCTATCAAACTTATTTATCGGCCGATATTGAATCGTTATAATGTGCGCGCTTGCACACATCTTCACGCTGATTAAGAACCCGACTAACTAATAGAAAGTCTGCGGGGGCTATTAATGTCCCAAACATGTGAACAATTTTTTGCGAAAGCAACAGTATACCGAAATATGTCGAATTTATTAAATTAAATTTTAAAATGTTTAAATGAAATGAAACTTTGCACAAAATTTTGTCTTTACCAGTAAGTTAAAATGGAGTTGCACCAAGTAGTAATAGTCTCGTAAGCATTGTGTGGAAATGGCATGGGTGTAGAATGAACTTCGCACCTGACATATCAAATTAACGTTGCGGGAGACAATTTAAAGTTTTTGGTAATTGTAGTAATAAACAACCACTTGCTGTAGGTAGACCTAAGATGATGTAAGAGAGACGATGGAGCATAAACCGAGTTTTAGGGCAAGGAGTGTGAAGGCATGAAGGCAATGTTCTAGAGGTGATCGGCACTGTCTGTTTGCTAGACGAGTCATGGTAATTAGGGACATACCTGGAGGGGTACGTGGTGCAATGATCCTATCTTTGTTTCTTTTTTATTGTTATGGCTTTGCACCATACATCTTTCAAAATGAAATTTAGAATCCAAAAATAATACGTAAAATGGATATAATTTTTTCTTAATTGTTACAGTTAAGTGAAGGTTGAAGTGATATTACATGTAACTTTTCAAAATAATTTATTTTCAATAAGTAAGAATAGATATATAAATATTCGATTGGTTTGAAGAAAAATTAATATAAATCTTTTTAAATAACACTTTCTGTAAATGGTAACGTCTTATCGAACACCGTGACGTATAATTTTAAAACGTTCACAAATAATTCACATAAGTAACAACGTTTACAAATAATTCACATAAGTAACAACAAGTTTGAGTGTTGTCATTCGAAGGATACAATAGAATAATTTCAAAAATTATCACTCTATTTTAACATTAGGTACAACTTACATTGGAGTTTGATAAAAGCACAGTTTTTTTTGTTAATTTGGACAAAAAGCATTAAAAGAAAGCACATTTTTGTTGATGCCTTGGACAATATTTATTGCAACCTGGACCAATGGCGCAGCCAGAAATTTAGCAATTGGAGTGCAACTTCTTGAGACTTACAATTTAGTGCGAAATTAAAGGAACGATCAAATTGTTATAGTGTAAAATAGACTTTTATTTGATTAAATAAAACTTGTCAAAGTAGTATGTATGATAAACGAGAATCAGAAAATAGTACAAATAACGGTAGCGGATGAAGGAACTTCAATGTTCCTTTCATTATTAAATGTCATAATTTTGACATTTGCGACAAGTCTGTGTTACATGATTTAAAAGACAAATTTCTAGTTCTAGAGCCCTTTAATTTCGCACTTAACTGTACATATAAACTACCAAAACATACTTACAATAAATGTATATAATCCCACGAACATTTTCACAAAAATATGTAGGCTAGTTTGGGTTCGCTACGTAATTAAAAATTGCATTCCCTTGGTTACGCCACTGACCTGGAGCAACTAATTATTTATTAATATCAAATTCGAAACCGAATAGACTGGGAATTTATCTTTTTACTCTTGAACTTCCTATCAATAAAAGACTTCAAATATAATGAAAAATATTTAAATATATTTAAATAAATACTTAAATATTTGAAATCTTCATCAAGAAAAACTATTTATCCTATTGTGTGTAGTAATAAATAAATTTTATTACATTAGAAGTTTTTTAGTTTGAATCTCAAAATAAAAAGATAATTTTAGAGAAGAAAAAAAAAAAGAAAAAGATATTTTGAGGAAACATATTCTATAAATATTTTAATCAGATTGCCCAATTTGCTTGATTCTTCCAAAGTTGCACGCAAAAAAATTTTGTAAAATCTGGGCAATATAGAAAAACTCTTTATTTAATATTCTTTGCCCAAATAAGTAAATAACATATAACAATAAGTAAAACAATTGTTTGACATAAAATATTCATGTAAAACGGACAACATTTCACAACGATGCTTAATATACAATTTTATGTTTGCTATTTCATAATAAGACACTTATTAGTTATTTGTCCAAACGAAATACTTGAACAGATCATTTTTGTTATTTTTTTGATAAAGAAACATTTATATATATATTTTTTGTTAGTTTGATCATTTAGTATCAAAATATGTCAACATTTGTTAACTATTTAAGAGTAATTAAAATATATTTAGTCGTCAAAACACATGATTTGTGTTTTCGAATATGTAACATCGAACACGTATACAAACAGCAAGTCTTTTATACAGACAGGATCCGCGATTTGTCGAGTATTATTCACGCACAGGTACTAACAACAACCAACGTATTCAAATATAAAATAGCCGCAACAGTCGGCGTAAAGACGAACCATCACCACATGCAGTTTCAGAAAACATCCATTGGTGTTCACACTTAGTATATATGGTACGTGTGGTATGGTTCAGATAAGCGCCTATTGGAAAAAAAAAAAAACGATGCTATATCTTCTTACACACTAGGCGTACATTAACATTTTTTTTACGATTGTCCTCTAATCACATTCATATATGGCAGAATCCGATTCACTTGTTCCACTCAGTTCACATCAATCATAAATACGCAATTGACGTGAAAATTGCTCATTGATTGTCTTCTATTACACAGATGATTTATGCGCTGTAGTCGAACGATTCCCATTCGGAAAATCTGGAATCTTGTTTCTGCAATCTCTGTGTGCACTCTTTTATATATGAATCCTGGATACGATACATTCCTGAATTCGCTTGGAACATTAATGTTTCCAGTATACGTTCGTTTTTAATTGCCTTCGATGGCAACACAACCTAGAGAACAAAAATTATAAATAATTTACAGATTAATTACATAATTTTTGATTGGCAACATTTGATTGAATCGATCATATTCAACTAGCCGATACCATTCAACATTATCGTACAATTAACGGTGCTCTAGATGTAAGGGCGGATTCCTAGAGTAACAAATTATTACACTTACAGAAAAAAAGAAACGCTTGAATTGCTGACGGAGCTAGGCATGATTTATGTCAGACGTCAGACGAATTTCAATGTACAAATAGTACGCTCGGTTGCCATTAATCAAAAGACTACTATACAGGGTCCTGCAATAGTACGTTCGTCTTTCATAACTCGGGCAGTATGCTAGATAGCCATTTAAAATTCTGGGGACGTAATATACTAGTAAGCCTGCATCTTCTAAAAATTTTTGTATATACAGGATGTTTCAACAAAAGGTGGCACAGTAAATTTTGTACGTATATTTTTACATTATTTAAGATACCAGACTGCCCTCTATTCATTCTCAGAATAACAAGGTAACCTGTTTAGCCGTTTTAGAGTTGCAATAGTTTTTGTTAAAAAATGTAAATTACATATTTCAAATAAAAAAACCGCTACGTCCAAACCCTTAGATTTTTTAGAATAAAATTTATTGTGTGAATTTATGGAAGTTGGGAGATGATATCGCTAAATTATTTCTATCAGCGGATATACAGGATAATCAGTATGAAAGTATCAACTTTACCAACGATTTTTTTAAATGGAACACTTCTTTCAAGAAGTGATGCAGAATTAAATTCTTCGTTGATCCATCTAGTTTCCCTATACCTATCTTTAGCAGTTTCTACGATAATCGAGGATATTCAAAATTCCAGTATTCAACTTTATTTTCTATTTTAAACTAGCTTAACAGCGAATTGAATTAAGGAAAAAGTGTCAAAGTGTTCTTCTCTGGAAAGAAAATTAATATTAATAACAAAATTTGTTGAAACGGGAAATGGTAAAACAGAAAGAAACAAACAAAGAAACAAAGACTGATACATAACTGGGCAAACGTTTTTGAATATTAAAACTAAATTCAAATTAAAGTGATAAACAATCACATTTACAGAGGATAAGGAAACAAACAAAAATCTAAGGTAACAAATGTTCAAAGTGTCTTCCTTCTTGTTGCAAACAAAATTTGATTCTGTTTATAAACACTCTCTGAACTCGCCTTAATTCTTCAGATGTTATGCTTCTAAAAGCGTTAATTATTCTTTCTTTCATATCTTCTACTGTTGTTGGAGTTTCAGCATAAACAATTTATTTTGCACGTCCCCATAAATAAAAATCAAGATGTGTAAGATCCGGAGATTGCATTATTGAAAACGTTACAATTTTGAATATCCTAGATTATCGTAGAAACTGCTAAAGATAGGGATAAGGAAACGAACGATGGATCGACGAAGAATTTAATTCTGCATCACTTCTTGTAAAAATATACAGGCTGTTCCATTTAAAAAAAATCGTGAAAAATAATTTCAAAGTTGATACTTTCATACTGATTAGCCTGTATATCCGCTGATTTAGCGATTTAGCGATATCATATCAATTTATTGTAAAAAATCTTAGCGTTTGGACGTAGCGGTTTTTTTATTTGAAATATGTAATTTACATTTTTTTAACAAAAACAAATGCAACTGTAAAACGGCAAACAGGTTACTTTGATACTCTGGGGATGAATAGAGGGCAGTCTGGTATCTTAAATAATGTAAAAATATACAGGCTGTTCCATTTTAAAAAATCAAATTTTTCTGTGCCACCTTTTGTTGAAACACCCTGTATATACGAAAATATTTTTAGAAGATGCAGGCTTACGAGTATATTACATCCCCAGAATTTGAAATGGCTATCTAGCATACTGCCAGAGTTATGAAAGACGGATCCTGTATATTATTGATAGATTCGTATTAAACCTAAACGTCCGCAATAAATTTAAGAAACATTTTATTTTATATAAAAATTTTTAATTTTTGTTTAAAATTTTATTATAAATATGCTTCGCAGAAAGAATTATTATTTTTTTTTTTAAATGCAAATCTCTAGCGATGCTCCTTTATAGATTTGGATTTTCACATTCTGCAAATTTCCACTTCTTACATTTCATGAAAATTCAGCAAAACAGGCGACAAACTACATGAAAATCAATTATTTCCAACGAAGAAAGTTTAAAACAAGTTTGTTTACGTCGAGAATCGTACTTTATGAATATTTTATGTTCGGCAGTGGTTTAGGGACTCGTCGCCGTGTACGCGACATTACAACCATACATAAATTTATCTGTTTATTTGACGCACCAAGGGTCATGTTTACGTTTTACGGACCCATTAAAATGGAAATGATCGGAGACTCTAATTTAAAACAACAGTGACGTCGTCATGATCAATTTTGCTCCGCTTCGCGAGTTGTACGTTTATCATCTTGCCGCTTCGTCAAATAACGAATAAAATAAATAACGTGAAATGTAAGATTGTTCAGTTAAAACACATCGTCAAAAACAAAGTCAATTCTAGTCGGTGGATTTCATGCAAGTTTCTAATCGTGAACAATCTTTACCTGGTCATTAATTTCATGACCATTAAATCTTAAATTGTAAAAAATAAACTTTCATGCTTATTATTTTTATATTTTACATCACGCAGTAATTATCTGCTAATAAAATATTCGATTACTGGCGTTGTAAAAATTTTCGAATTAAGCTGTTATGTCTGAATCAGCTATAAAAGTTCCGTGTTAAAATTTTGAATAAAGTTTTAGTTTTATTTTCAAATCTTTTGAAGTGTCAGTCATGACAGTTTTAATAAGAGAATGAGAATTCCTCATTTCTTGGTAAAATATCAAAGTATCCAGAAATATACATGATCATTCTGAAGTAAGTCCGACTATTTTAACCCAAACCCATATCCGCAAAAACGGCAGTTCTATCTTCATTTTAAATTATGGAAAAATGTCATTTTTTGGATGGACATTCGGTTCTAAGTACAGTCCTGTGTCCATTTCAATATGCTTTGTGTTGAAAATCAACTTGCTTTGACAGGAATAACATGAAATGTTGCGAAATAACCTTTATTGTCGATAATTGTTGGCGTTATTTTCATAAATTATTCAAAACTAATTTTTTTTTTCTGAAACACCCTTCAACATAGGATCGTCGTTTTGCATATTTGGGGTTGGGCTATAGTCAGCCTGTTAAAATAGTGGGACACATTTCAGAATGACCTGGTATAATGATATGGTACCAGCCAAAGTAAAAAAAAATAAGGAGAAGAAACAGAAGATGGAAATAATGAGGAAGTCATATTTGAAAGTATAAAAGCTGATAAACTAAAAGATGTAGAATACAAAACATTAAAAACATTATAAAAAATTACCAAGAAAAACAATATAAGAAAATTGAAAAAGGAATAAAGACAAGTAACACGTCGAAGCAAACAGCATAATCAATACATCAAATAAGAAATGAAACTCAATAACAATAAATGGAAATACTGTCCATAGACCGAAATACGAAACCCAAATAAAACCTACGAAGCGTACAAAGAATCATAGTCAAGGTAAAGGAGAAAATTTGGGTCAAATTCGTATGGAAATTGGAGGAAAATTAAAAGACAATTTAAAAATTATTTTACAGGGCGCTGAAAAGTTCTAGGATAGAAAAATCCGCATCATATTACTAACTTTACTAAGAAAGGATAACTACAGAGAACGAACATATAATGAAAAGGTGGAACGACATACAGTATTGTTGTGTTTGGAAGAAACGAAAAATAATCCACATGAAAACCGATACGAGGAAAGAGACTCATTCTCTTCCCTCGTATTTGTAAAAGCCAGAAACACGAATAATCAGTACATTGAAAAATGTAAAAGCTCCAGGGACACGATTATTCTTGTAAGATTTGAACGAGATCTGAAGATGGGCAAATGTGGATAATATGGATTTATAAAAAGGGAAATGTACGCGACTGCAACAATTAGAAAGAATTGACATTTTATTGAGTACAGCAGCGAAAAAATATGAGAGGATAGAAGACAAGAACAAAACATAGAACCAACACTGGAAGAAGCTCAGAGTGTCTTCAAAAAAGGAACAAGTGTATGAGATTTGGAGAAAGTCTTTGATCAAGTTAACAAAAAGTATTTAACAAAGAAAAAGTCAACAGCAAATTATGTAATAATAGCAATTAAACGTCTAAATCCGAAGAAAACTATTTAATTATTAAAAATAGAAATCCTAAAAATTTCGAACTAAGTAAGGGCCGAGACAAGGCGAAGTGCTAAACCCAGTTTCGTGCCACGTCTTCACAGATGAAATAATGAAAGAATGTGAGCCAAGCCTAAAGATTCAGAAACACAAAACCAGTGGAAATAACAAGATGGACATTTGCAGGCGATATGATAGCCAGTAGGGAACGAGGACTGACGAAAACGATAAACGTAAAAGTTCATAGACAAACATGAGTAATCGAAAAAACAACACGCAATAAAGACAATTATCAGGAAAAAAACTGATCTTAGTAAGTAACTGAAATCGGTATTAAATGCCTTAGAGAAATCGAGGAATAACACGAACGGACAAAATAAGAAACATGAAGATCCGAGAAGAACTAAAAACTGAATTAATATATGAGAAAAGAAATGAGAAGAAACGAGACTGATTAAAACAGCATGGGAAGTTCGGACGACGAAAAAGTAGAAACGAGGAATATTTTAGTAAAAACAATACAAATCGGGGACATAGTCAACTGTAAGAAAAATGGCGAAGGACAGGAAACAATGAAAAAGATTCGTGCACGAAATAAGGTGATTGAGACATATTAATATACAGCGAGGACAAAAAGTAAGGAATATTTAAAATAAAAACGAACTCAACCGGTTTTTTAAAAAACGCTGAAACAGGTCGATTTTTGATTTCAAAAATACACATTAATATGTGCGATTCATCTTCCGACTTTCATTTGTTTTGTAGTTATGACGTCATCACAAAAAAAATAAATGACAACATAGATT
>JAFFZR010018292.1:0-19941 GCA_018397195.1 Lethrus apterus | reverse complement strand
TACTGATATATTCAGTATATTTGTTCAACAAAAAAGAATAATTCGGCTTATTTTTAATCTTAAACCACTTGATAGTTGCAAGTTATATTTTATAAACAATAAAATATTAACCGTGCCATCAATATATATTTTTAAATGTGTTAATTATGTAAAAAAGAACCTTGCCAACTTTGAAACCACCACGTCAATACATAATTACAATACCCGTAACTATAATCATTTGCGTATTAATCCACACCAAACAACAAAATACGAAAACTCTCCGGTGTATGCCAGCATTACTTTATACAACAAATTGCCTAATGAAATTAAAAACATCTTAATGTACAAATCATTTAAATCTGAACTCAAAAGGTTTCTGGGTCATAAGTGCTACTATAGTGTGAGTGAATTTTTAACTTACACGCTACAACTGTAGTGCCGAATTTTTCTTTATGTCTTAGTGTATTTTATTGTATATTTATTTTGTATGACTTGTCTTATCTACTGTTGTGTAGCAGGGACCAATAAAATTATTATTATTATTATTATTATTAGTCTTTCCTCTTTCATCATAATTTAATTTAAATATTTTATTGCTTAAAGTTGAAAGCTATAATAATGCAGTACTAATAATAAAGTAAGAAATTTGAATCGTAGATTTAATAACAAAAATCTACCCACAAATACATATATTTAAGAAAATTAAAAGATAAAAAAAAATGACGAACTTATCAGACAGGAAAATCATAAAAAACTGGTAAACCTGGCAAAAACGAAAATCCGTAATTTTATACATCATTTACACGTTTTTGATTATTTTCTAATTCCCAGAAACACCCACATTTTCAAACCAAAGTTCTCAATCTCAAGAAATGAACTAATTTGTGGACAAGAGAACAACTTGTCCACAAATGAGTTTGTGGTTTGCCTACCCAACTTCGCATTTTTCATTTGTAATTTACACTTTCCTCCTATCGAACCTTTCATTTCCGCTTGTGACTTTTCTATCGAGTCATCGTCATAGTGATAAGCTCTATTTATTCCTGGCTTTATGCCTCTTTCATTTCTTCCTTACTTTTATTAATTTCTCCTCAAAATTTTTCTGCAAAATGTACAACTTTACTTAACCGATTATATCGTAAAGTTTGCCACGGTTTCTTCTTTTTATTATTTTAATCAATATCTGTCCATCCATATAGCATTTACTTCGCTTACATGTCAGTGTACCTTTACCTGGGGTATTACCTTTATTTTGCTCACATCTATTATATGATTCTATTCTGACTTACTCTATGGTATGTGTAATATAAAATATTTCATTATTTTTAATTTAATTTAAATGAAATAAAAATTAACACACATTTAATTTAAAAATCTTTTTATGGTCAATCATATTTCTACAAAGAAATTTATTTCAACCATAAGTTGTCCAATTTGCAAACATTAAACGTCCTCACATAAAAGTTAATGTCAATTATATAACAGTTATAAATTATAATTTACGGTTTCTGCTTTGAGATGTCACATTCATTTGCATTTAATGACGCCACGTTTTTAATCTGATTATTTTTACATTTCATGCCGACGACATTTTACGTTCATTACAAATTCATTAAAAAAATTTATTTGCGTTTTTGAAATAACACGCTTTAATGATTTTACATAATCAAGCTTTAAAAGATGTTTCATGTAAGAAAACGCAGAAACGGATTTTTAAATTAAAAAAAAAATTTCATGTATTTAATACTAAAAACAATTTCTAAAAAAAGATGAAGAATAAATAAAGGTAAAACTGAAGTAAGTATAGTGTATATACATGTTAGTTATAACTTGAGCATTAGTAATATTAAAGTAATATAAAAATAATTATTAATAATGCTTATTAATATGCATTGCGTAGTTCTTAGAGAATTAATATCTGCTTGTTCTAATTATAAAGAGAGTCATCATATTTATTTCTTCAATTATATTTGATTATAACTATAGGAAAATCCGTGACAATAACATATTTTAATTATTTACAATAATGAAGAATGAATAATACATTACGTTACCTAGAATTCAATGCGTCACACAAAATACTCATTTGTACGTTTTCAACTTATTACTTCGCATATCTTTTATTCTTCATCACGAAACATAGTAAGTAGAAATTAAAATTTTGTCAGTAATACATTCACTAATAAATGTATTGTTCAATAATCAAATAATAAGAGGACATGACAAATCAATGTGGCTAGAGGGTGTCACTAGCAAGAAACACATAAAAAACAGGACACAATTACACTCCTATTTATCATATATACGGCTTGCTTTCTTTTTTTTTCCACGCCTAACTAATTAAAATTAGGTTTCGATAGCGCTTACCGTTCTCCTGTAGTGGCAATGATAAACTTTCTCATAAAATGTATGAGAAAATAAAAAACGTGGGCAAGTGACAGATCACCATAATCCTTATAAGATAAGCTTTCATTTGAGATACCACGCGATGAGTCATTCCATTTAAAATTTTTGAGGAGGTATTCGTGGGGCGCAGGGGTAAACGTACAAAATGTGAATCATAGGTCAAACCGTTTCCCCCTTGACATATAAGTGGACCTGTTTTCGGAATTTTTTAATTTCCTTTTGGTTTCTGAAATATCTCAGGCTGATCGTTTTCAAAAAATCACCTGTATAAAGGAAAGTGTGCATAACATAAGAAATAAACTCAGAAATTTGCAAATACCATGCTAAACTGCTGTTAAAGAATAACATATTTACCATTGTTTTAAATTATATTTTGCAATCAATACTTTGCTTTTTCTCAGTCACTATGAATTATATTATTTTGAATAGATTCCTGATTATCTTTTATTTCACAATACTGATTTGTAAACCTTTATTATAAGCGAAGCGATTAATTAGAGATGTACAGTACCTAATTATAGTTTTAGATAATTGTTACTAGGGCTCTATAATTTCATTTTTCGTAAGAATAAATTACTTCTTGGCATTGAAATATATGAATTTAAATATTTTCTACGGCGTAATAAAATAGTATTCTGCATTAGAAAAATCATTTCCCGTACAATTATTATCAAAAATCATATAAACAACAACTTCGAAAACCGTTAAGGATGAAAGGAATGTAAGCAGGCTGGAAGAATAGTTTTGAAAAAAATATGCACCGTTTCACTACCACTGCCACTATCGATCGGTTGAAACAAGCTTGTTGAAACATTCCTTGCTACCGCAATATGGCATTGTTTGTCTAAAATGGCACTTTCCGAAATTTAAAAAAAAAAATCAAAGTTTCGCAGTTATGTTCTTTATATGAATTTAGATTGAATTCAAGCTTTAAATTTCTTAATAGTTGTTTTCTCATACCGTTTTGTAAGTTAGGCATGGGATTAACTTACTGCAAACAATTTACCAAATAGTGATTTCTTTAACTGTGGTGATATCGCTATAGCAGGTGGTTAAAATGATGTTACGGCCAATGGTTTTGTTATCGACTGCTGTGACATCGTTGTGGTTAGTGGCTTCGCCGATAGTGCTGAGGCCAGTTGCATACATAAATCCCTAGTGTCTTCAAGGTTGTCTCGGATAATTATTTTTTTAGATCTTTTTATATAGAGATTACAATTATTTATTTATCACAAAAATTAATCCCAGGTATTTTAATTTTCTTATTGTTGCGTTACGCACTTTTATATAGCATGGAGAAGTGCAAATATCGGTAAAACTTACATTTTGTATTACATTAAATAGAACGGACACGTTTACAGTCAATAATAAATTATATCAAGAGTTCATACGTTCACTTATCACCGGGGAGCTTGTCGCATAACGGTCATATATACCGTACATCGCACAAAATTGCCGTGTGGTAAAATGACTCTCTAAATAAATTGTATTGTAATTGACTAGTTTTATTGACGATATAGATTATATATTTTTATTGCCCGATGCTTATTACATACTAAATATCATTTTGTTTTAATTAATACTTGGATGACTCATTCGATCGTAAACGCTCGTAATGCTCATAAATAAAAAAATCAACTTACCATTACAGTTGGCGTCCCATTCATATAGCATTACATGTATTACATACGACTTTATAAATCCAGTTTACGGAGACTTGACTTTTAAATATAAAAAAAAAAATAAATGATGTAAACGCGGTATTCTTTTGAAAAGCTATGTAATTGCAATATCGAGTAGTAGTTATTGGCCTTTTTAGATCTTAAACTTCACCTCAAATTCTATAGTTCATACTGCATTCCTATTCTTTAGGTTTGTATCTTCTAGGAGTATTAAAATTAAAAATTGTAAAGGACTTCACAAAGTACGAATTCGGGAAAATAATCAAGGGCTGGTATAATCGTTATTTTGAATAAATTATTATTTTTAATGAAATCAATGCTAATTATAGAATCACTCAATAGCTGACAGCTAATGACAATATCTCTTACATAACATTTTGTTAGAATAAAACGACAAATAAAATTTACCTAATGTCAAACTATCACAGCACAGCTTGACAAAATCGTGTACAGCATTTATTCATTTATTTGTTACACATTTTATTATATGAAAAATAATTTAAGAAAAAAGATTGACAGAGACAAGTTGTTTCCATAGATGTGCATAGCTTAAGGTGGTTCCCATCCTTGACTTGTCAAAAGTGACTGTTAAGACGGACCCAGCGACAGTAAACAAACAAATAGCATTACATCATACCAAAGACGACTAATTGGTCCTGTTTTATGCGTTATTAATAGCTTACTATTCGGTAGAAACGAACGGAATTGCAAAAATATGAAGATAATTAATTATAAAATTTATACATTTACATTTATGTACATCGTGTATTACACACGTTGAAGCATTACATCTTTAATAAGTATTTATCTCTTCGTAATTACAGAGAACATTTACATTCGACATTTATGTCATTAGTTAATTTAAAATACACAAATGACGCAGAGAATTTTTTTTTTAATGAGATGAACGTTTAAAATGTGTTTTTGCTATTCATATAGTAATAGCTTTAGGACTCGTTTTAACCGCAAGTTATGGCAAGTTGTATGATTCTGATGTATGGCAACTGGATGTAATTTTTTCAATCCTGATATAAATGCAAAATAACAAATAAATAAAATAAATAAAATGGTATACTATATTAAAACCTATACACAAGTAAGTACATTTATCTGATTTTTGGAAAATTCTGTTATTGTTTAATGTCAAATAAACCTAATTAATTGCACTTTTGAAATCTACAATTGTACAGTTTTGTGATTTAATTTAACTTTTTAAATCGACCAAACATCATGCAAATGTATTGATTACCACAGCCTTCAATAGAATCTGCTTCAGTCTAGTTTGAAGGAGGAGAAAGGATATCTATCTAAAGTTTTGATAGAAAAAGTAGATAAAAGAAATGAAGTTGAAACGCTATGGATATGGTCAAATGTAATTGATACTATTGACCAATAACAGGGGTATCATACTCATGGTTGAAAAAGCTAAGCAAGGTAGAACGGAAATCATTATCACTCCTTTCCTGTCTGAAATTATCCATTTTTCCTCAACCCCATAAAGTCAACATGATCATTCTGTTGATTATTTGTATTTGTTTTTAATAGACTTGTATTTCAAATTAATTTAATTGTGATTACAGATAAATCCCGATGTTGAATGATATTTCTTCACTTTAGTTGTAAATAACCTGCAATTCAATTATCTGATACATTAGAGCACTACTTTGTTCTCAGTTAAATTATAGGGCACCACTTAATTATTAATCATCTAGAAATTTCCATTAAATACAATGTCCTTCTTAATCAGCATATTATGTTATTATTGTTATTAATATATGTGCTGGAAATTTAACGGAATGTATTAGGTTTAAAAAAAAATCGTGGAAACGATAGTTATTTACATGGTTACCTCGAGTAATGGGTATGATTATGCGGCTATATGTGTTTTGTATGTCCGTATTGTACAAACCAAGTATGTACTGTCATCTTACACTTTCACCAGTTCACACGCTACCTTGCTCTCCATGCTCAGAACCAGGATGCGTGAAAACGAACTACGTACTAATCTTTAAACAGCATTTCTAATCTTATAAATAATTAAATAGTTCTTTTTCAAAACTTTTTAAATACCAAGCTTCTATTTAAAACTAAAAAATAAACATATGTACACATTACAGTATTTATTTAATTAGTATTCACATTTCTTTAATTGTAAACGCTTTAAAAGTTAGTTTTTTCCTAAAAATCGTTTGTGGAATGCGCCAAGGTTTTATAAGACATTATAAATTATAACTTTATAAGGTTTGTTTCATCAATTAGACTGAAAGATGTTTTTAAAGCTGATCAATCTAATTCTGTAGTTAACTATATATTTAATTGTTTCCGTAGAAATATTTGACATATTTATTATACTTGACAAAGATATTGAAACATATTTTTATTTACATGTTTATATATTTTATGACGTTTGAGGTTTTGTTGGTTGAACGTTGAAGAATAAAAAAAAATTTAGGATTTTTTTATAATTCATTGATAAAAATAATCAGTCTAATTACTGAATTAATTAATTACTGAAAGTTCTTATGTTAAGAAAATTTTCTTAAGTCTATTAATTTTTCATTGAAGAAAGATATTTGCACAGATAGAGAATAATGTTTGTGTAGAATGTCTTGCTTTACTTGTTTTTCATTTCTAATTTTCATAAATTGCTTTTTTAAATCATATTTGAACATTAAGAAATAAAATTCAAGATTTTCATCTTTTTCATATATGCATAGATGTTGGTAATTTGTAGACATTTTAGAAAGTCGTAGATTAATCATAATTTGGCATAATTTGGCATCATGCGATTATTATTCCTTTGTTGTTGGTCGTTATTACTAATATAACATATAGTCACTTGTCACGAAAAATATAATATAGTTGCAAAATTTCCAAAAAAATTTAAAATGTTATCATTTTGAAGATCTGATTTTATTGTTAACAACTTGAAGGCAATCCCAATGTGCATTTACGGTGGTCATTTATTTGTATCACCCACGCCCCGCCCGTCGCCAGTCGCCCGTCCTTTCACAATATTTCCAGTTCACACGATCGTCCGCATCTCGAACATTATTTCTAATGCAATCAGCTGGTTGCGAAATCTACTTTAGTGCGATAATAAATTAGCGGTGTATTAATTTTTGCCGGCTCTCTGTTTCACGTCGGCCCGCCCAGATACTTTACAAGCTTCGATCTGGGTCATCACGACACTATGCCCATTTATATAACATTTTTTCTCCATTTGAGCGTATACGTGTAATCTCATCTATCTTTAATAAGTATATTGTGTTCTTTATTTTATAAACTTTTTACGCAAAAATTACTTTATATGAATAATCTAGATTTTTCAAATCCACCACAATTTGATTGTTTGTGCCTGCAAGAATAAATAAATCATATAATATTGTAAAAAAATATTCGACATTATACCATACACAATTAACATTAGGAATTCATGCAGCAGATATTTTAAAATTAGTTATTTAAAATAATGGGTAAATGAAATTTAGCAACAACCCTATCTGTTGGCGTTTTATTAGGAAATAATGTTTACTTCTTCTTCAGTTTGCTCTTTTCTTTCTTTTCTGCTCATTTCCATTTTTCTATCAATAATGTTTTTTTTTTATATTGAAGATATTATCTGTAGTTTGTCTTCCCTTCCTGAAAGCAGTTTGATCCTCTTCCATTCTAGGATCTACCCATTTTCTCAATCTTATCTAAAGTATTCTAGTATAGATCTTTAACACTGTTGCGCTAGACATATTACTCTGTAATTACCACATTTGATGTTGTCTCCTTTCTTATATATTGGTAGGATTATATTATTTTCCCAATCCTATGATATGGTTCTTGTTCTCCATGCTTCTTACAATAGTTTTAATAGCCACTTTTTGCCTTCCTCACTTAGTCATTTTAAAAATAATTCTGGTTCTATCTTATCATGACCTCCTGATTTTTGAGTTTATCTATCGCTTCACCAAGTTCTTTAGGTTTTCTTTTTCTGTATATATGTATGTCCTTATTTCTGCTATTTCTTCCTTTTTGTTTTTATGGCATTATTTTCATCTCTTATTCCCTTTATCCCTTTCTTTTTCTTGCCTCTTAGTCTTTTAACCTTACTCCAGAATATTCTATTGTTTGTACTTTGTACTATAGGTTACGTTCAGTACCTCTCCGAATTCTTCCCAGTTTTTCTATTTACAGTGTCTTATTAGATTTTTAACGCGTTTTCTCTTGTTTTTGTAATCTACTTTATCTTCCTCTCTATGTGTAGAAAATGGAAAAATAACGATAGACACACATGGATATAGGTGATTCTTGTCGACTATGTTTATTCAAGTAAAAGTTATTATATTTTGACATATAATGTAGTTTGTGTATGATTTGTCTTCTTCATTTAATTTACATACATGTTATGTAGTTATGTATTAAAGAAAGATAAAATCTCTAACTATAAAAAATGTAATTAACGGAAATATTTAAAATATTAATAATATAATAATTAAAACCTAGTAGTATTACAGGAAAATTCTTTAAATTTTTATTTTACTTTTTACTTTTTATAATAGATTGATCGATTTGTGTATTGTGTATAAAACTTGTTATATTAAATAATATACCTTTGAATTAATTTATGTACTGCAATAAAAATAAATGCCGTGACAATTAATTAAAGGTGATAATATTTACATTTATCAGCATTCCTTGCCAATAACATGCAAAAGGCTAAAAAGATATTTAAGAATTTCTCGTATTTTTTAGATGGAGACGAAGCGATGTAAGTATATTTCTTAGTAAAATATATTCCTGAAATGTCACTGACGTATTAATATATACCAGAAGAGTAGAAGCGGTGCATACTTTAGTGGCATAGTTTAATTTCCAAGTTAGTAGCGACTTGCCGACAAAGGACGACCAGAAATATTCTTTGACAATTAATTAAACTCTCTCTACTGGATGGAACAAAGTGCAATATCTCGCAGAATATTATATTCAAATTTTATTTATTATACTCATATAAAATGAAATTACTTGAAATATATCATTGTAACAAGTATTTTCTTACTTATATAATCTTCAAATTTATAAAACAATAATACATAATATTTGCAAAGTAATTAACAATAGCGACTTAACACCGGAGGAGAACTATAAACCGTCCATACCAAGCTAAAGAGTTTAATTCGAATTATCGTTTCTATGTTGTGTATTTTTTAAACTAATTAATTGATATACATAAGAACCTTCAATTTTTATTAGTTAATTATTAACGGATCTCGGAGTAAATTATCAAAATATTATAAGTATATAAGTCAATATTGACAGAGGCTAAGAAAGAGAGTAATAATAATAATAATCAATCGTGGGTTATAATTATAATAAATAATTAATTCCTTAAAGTTTAACGCCTCTTTCCAACTCATGTAGAAATTTTAAACCCTTGTATCGGCAAATGGCTACATCCAACAGAACAAAATTCAAAACTGCTTTCATTAATTATTTTATCTGATACATCCATGAGTACAGAAACTTTGTGTTTGGGGATTTATGTTTCGTTCAAGTTCAGAATTTATTTACAAAATTATTATCCCATTGTATTTTGTTATTTTGAACGAAAACATAATTATTTGCATTTTATTTTGATCATAGCAAGCAGGTGTTTGTAAGAAAGCGCAAAACATGTGTGTGATGAAACTTTCTAAATAATGTAATGTGACCACATTGTATATATGAATATTATTAGCAATGTTAGATAAAAAAAAATTCACTTGTTTCCTAGATATTTTCAGGGGCAAAAGCTTATAATTCGAAAAGTTTGGTAAGCACTGCACCACAGATGTATATATTACAAAACTGGTAATCCATGAGTGCCCCTTTAAAATCGCCCACCTACTAGCAGCTTATGGGAGTTATGGGCTGCATACCGACAAAATATACTATAACCCGAATGAATAACTTTCCATAACAAATCATTTCAAGCAAAATATTAATATTAGATTATATAATTATTAACATAAAAATTAATGAATTACATATTACATTTCCATAATTTTTTAAAAATATTTCTTTAACCATAAATAATTAATATATTGAAAAATAATCGCAATATATCGTTTAGAAACTTTAACAACAATTTTACAATACACTGTTAAAAATGTTGCTCTATACAATAATCAACGAGTGACAATAAAATATCCGATTATTTGGATTAAATGATAACTAATATTTATTGATATATTTATGAAATTTCAAATGAAAATGCTATATGTAAAATATTTAGTGACATTAACTGAAGGGAGACAAAAAAGTCAAAATGCAATCTGTTGTCTCTTTCGCTTTTCATAAATGGTAACTGAGGAACACTTTGATCTACATGCAAGAATACTGAGTTTGTTTTAATTAAAAGTTGGTGCATAGCGTTGACTTTGTACAGCACGGCCAGAGGCCTGGAATTTATAATTGTGCGCCTTTGAGATCTTTTTTTCATCATTTACCACTCGTTTTACTTTAAACCAATATTATATGAAACTCCCAAGAAACTAACTATATTCTTAATTACTTTGTCTTAGTTAATAAGATTAGTGTAAAGTCTTACAAGTAATGTCACATAAGAAATGTAAGGATTGTTTTGTAATAATTTTAAACACAAAAAATATACACAATCTTAATCTTAATTTCTATTGCATTGTAATATATATTAAGTTCATAAATTTCATTTTTTCGCATAAATAAATAATGAACTATTGATTGCATGGGTTATATTACTTTTGAAATAATTTTTATTCTTGAAAGTTCAAACAAACAAAACACTTCAAATGTTCAAAGGTAGAAAAACATTTCGAATTATTAATCTGTTCTTAGTTGACGTATTAAGGCATAAATATTTTTATTTTATATAATTTTATTCATGTTATATTTGTTGTGCCTTTTTTTGAGCACAAATAATAAGATGAAATAAATATGATCAATTATTATTGTTGGCATTGTTAACACACCTGATGTTTGCTAGGATCGAAGTATTTATAATGAAATGTAAATAATATATACCGTAAAATATTATTATGATGTAACTGAACTAATTATGTAATAAATCACCAATTATGTGTAAAAAGTTTAATGCTGAAAAAACGTATTTATAAATACGAATATGAATAGCATTTTCAATATATTTAAGTTAATAGTGTAACTATGTTTTTTATATTAAACGTATTTCTAACGTTAAATCTTATGGTACTTAAACACTGATAGCATGATATAAAAAGCTAATGTCACAATTCACACCGTTAATCACAGTTTAGTAACAAGTTTAGTCGTGACTTCGTTTAATGATAGCCTAGCTGAAGCAACAGTCGACCAATTCGATATTGAGTTGGTCGCACCTGCTGTTACTACACATATACATATACGCCTCGGCATACGGTGTTATATCCAATTATTTCATAATAATCGATAACCATACCCAGTCAAGCTATGTACAAATCGTTCAAGATGACATACTTGAAAAACACGATGGATTTACAAAAAAATATTACTTATTGTTTTTAGTTGAATCAGATTTCTTGCTATTCATAATTAATTAATCGAATATTAACAATTGACAAAAATATTCATGAAAATCTCATGGGTATATCGAAAGATGCATGTATGTTTTGGACTATTGCATATTCTCGGTTTGCGTGAAAGAATGTTAATTTAGTATTTTTTTACGAGTGTACCTCTTCTAGACGGTATTCCTAAACGCGATCACTTTTTCATTGGTAATTCGAGTGCTGCTAGTTAAAGGACAAATACAAGAATCTCACGGTAACATAATATACTCAATATCATTAATTATTAATTATAGTGTTTTAAACATTTCAATTTTTTACAAATTTATGATAATGTTAATATATCTCGGTTTCCTTCTTTTAATACATTTCAATTTATGGGTAATACAAATGACACAAATTAAATGATCAATTGTTTTCAAAACAATTAATTAATGAAAATGTGCCGATTATTTTGTTATTACTTTCCACGTCCACACCTTCCTTCCCTTTCCAGTTCCGAATGCCTTTAAAGCTTTTTATACATCGTATTTTTTCCATTTGGATAACTACCCCTTTATCTTAATTTTTTGGAAAATAGTTCATCTTACTGTAACATCCATGCTTCCTTGATTCTTGCACAATTCGCACAAATATCAATAGCATTCAAATAAATAAAATCTAGAAACTGTAAAATGTTAATAAAGGACAAAAATAAAAAAATATGACATTAGAAAATAATGAACAAAACATATTTTCACGTAGCGATATTAAAAATAAATAACTCTTTTTATAACTATTATTATTGCCTTATATATTTAACCGTGTATGTATGGAAAGGATCTTATTTTTATTGCTTGTCTATTGTTGTTTAAAATATATTTGCCCACGTTGTGTCGCATATGACAAAGCATTGCAATCTAGGGAAAGCATCATATGGATACTTTTAACCAGTTTTGGAAGGCTAATAATGATTTACTTATAAAAACATATTCATGTTAAAGGGTGTAGTATAATGATAATGACTAGGACGACTAGGTCATCGTGACCATCCACTGTGGCATTATAGTAGTCACTATAGTTGGATTCTTAGACGGCAACTTGTTAACTATTACTATTACTCAACTCATGTAACCTTTGCAAACGCATCGAATATGTCTAGTTTTACTACCGTTTTTATTTATTTATTTATTTATTTATTTATTAGTCCTTCAATAGGTTCATTTATAAACTTGAGCGCCCATCAATTTTTCAAAATTTATAATCAGAAAAAGAAGTACTGCAAACATAATGATATTAATGATACATACTTCTGTTTCAAACACAGCTCTTTTAGGATATTTATTTGCAAAATCCGTAATAGGATATAAATAACTGTTTAGATTTTCCATTAATATGAGAATCCAAACACTTATAGAAAGAAATATTTCCATTATTCATTATCTATTTTTTTATTTATTATTATTATTATCATTTAATTTTTTTGTTTGTGTGTATTTTCGTCCACTCTTATATTAAAAAGTGATGGTCATAAAGAAAATGTGTCTTAGTAAACATAACTAAATGGAGAGAAACTCGTTCCAGCCGAGAATTTATTCCAATATTCTGCTTTAATAAATCGCTTATGTGATTGGATTATCCTGCCATTTTGTGAAAATTTGTTTTCTTGCGCCTTAGACAACACCGGGGAGTAAAATGTTAATGCTGTTTTTCATACCATAACAAAATTACAAAACAAATTGAAATGTGTATTTTTAAGCAACGTATTTTATATTAAATTAAATATGCTGGAGTAAGCTAATTTAATTATTTACATATATAATTTCAATCACTCTATTTCTATATAAAAGTGCATAAAATTTATAAACATTTAATAAGTAAATAAAATCTAATAAAACACTATATGTTTCAGAACTTGGGAATCCAAAGTGTATGTGTATCTAACACATTTCAGAAAATTTATTTTTACATACCTAACCATTAACCAAGTTATTTGATAAATACCTATTAGAAGATATTTTTGGATTTCAATTTTGATCAAAAATACTCATTTCCAATCGACACAATCACACAAAAGTAGTAGAATCCGATCCATTTTTATGTAGGTCAACTTCACTTTCGATTCAATTGCTTTTCAATACTTCATAAAAAAACGCAAACATTTATTAAGTGTTCGTCTTCTTACGTTTTCTATTTGGTGTATATTAATTTATCAAATCACATTTTCTTTTTACTAGTATGTTGTTGTGTCTTCAATGGTGAGTCTATAGTAAAAGCAAAATTACTTGCAACAACAGTCTCATTCTTCAAATCATTTGACTAAAAATAAAAGTGAGATACCTCAAAATACAAAAATACAAAATATTTTATTTTCAAATATTTCTTCACACACGACGATTCCACCCTATATTTAAGTCTTCGTTTTTTCTACATTTCCTTTATCACTTATGTACTATGTTTTTGCCCCGAGGTGAAATCTGAAATTTTTGCCTGAATAATGCTCCTTCATGTCTTGTCTTAATACTTATAATTATTCTTATGCTTGTTTCAATCCCTCTTCAGCGATAATCTTCTGATTTTCGAATTTATTGCGATAAATTTTCGAATTTATTGCGATAAATTGTGGGGTACCCGTTCAAAGAGATTACTTTTATATTCCTCATTTCTTCATAATTTCAACAAATTTTTACCGTCAATTACCGCGGCCCTCCTGGTCTACACGATTCCTATTCAATGACATATCCCTTTTAGCCCCAGTCGTTTTTATACAATACTAAATATCATCTCACTTTATTTCGCTTAATTTGTACTTTCTTTTCAAATATTTTCATAAACTTTCCATTTTATGTTTGCACAAAAATAATGAAAGATTCTAATTCTAATCATTTTTCTTAATGTATTAAAATTTCAATAAGATAAATAAATGTGTTGGATTTGTTTCCTAAAATTCATTTATTATACAATTAAATTCCTTAATAATTATTATTTTAGTTTAAACGTTCTTACAAATTATAAATTACAAATGTCTGTTATTTCTAAAATCCTTGTCATATAATTATAGGATAAATTCGCAATAAACTGCAATAATATGTTATAACCGATGATTTATTTGTAGGGTGGCGTTAAAATTTTACCGAACATTTCTATAATAAGTAACAACAGTTCCGCAATGTCAACCTAAATATAAACTTTCTGTAGCGGTAAGCGGTAAACCTTTACATTCCACAAATAGTTCGCTATGTCTTCATAAAAGGAATGCTAAAAGTTCATGATCAACACGAATTATACACAATACATACGAAAATAAATTAAAATTATTGTCGTATTATATATTAATAATAAATATTTTCATTACTTTTCAATGTTTTTATCTAACCGAAGGCTTAAGAAAAGAGATAATAATTCTTCGAAAAACAAAAAACGACCCCATTATTAGGGATGGTACTTCATTATTCGAGACAACCTATACAATTGTGGTCAAGATTCAAAATCATTAATCATTTTGTCAAAGTTTAATTGCTTCAAAAAAAGATAACGTTGTAGTCCCGAAACAACTAAAATTAATTTCAGGTCACTTTATGGTGAGACTGTTACAAAATTTTAATTTAATATGCTACATCAAGTTAAATATATATTTTTTTTTTTCCTATTGACGTAATTTATTTTAATAAAATCTTCTAATTCCCAACTGAGATACTCATACTGACGAATTCCTCCAACTTTTATCATCCTCCTCCAAGTTTATAAATTCTATATTATATCACATAAACAACATGAAGATGCTAGAATTTATTTGAGATAAAAAATTTCAGTTAAGAATTATTTGCATTTATGTTGGGGTTTATTAAGACTATTTTCTAAGTCTGAAATGTTTTGCAGGAAGTTTATTCAATATGTTCCAGATTTTGATAAATTATTATCTATTAATAAAGTTGGAATTCTGTTAAAATGTGTGCGCCCTAAAAAGATTTAGGAATTTTCAAAAAAAAATATTTTTTTGTATGTTTATAAGTTTAAAAAGTGATGTGAATTTTTGAAATTTGTGAAATTCTTAGAAATTACGTTGGAAGAAATATAGATTAAGCATTGAAATGTGTTGGAGAAGAAATAATTTCAAAGTTTTTCTTGGGTTTTAATAGAAGTGTACGACATTATACTATTTTACAGTTATCAAGTTTATACACTGTTTATAACAGAACAGAAAATCGTTTAATTAAAAATTACTAACAAATTGGAAAAATCAATATTTTTGGAAGAATAAATTAAAATTTTATTGTATGAATAAAATATAATACACTTTTTATAAAATTTTTAAATGTCATTTGAATTCTAACTTCTAAATTTTCTAAATATATTTCAGTAGGTAGTAAGTAACACATACGTGCGCTGAAATTATAATTTTGTTGTTAATCAATAAATGAAATATAAATAATTAAGACCGTTGATTCCGACGACGTGAATCAAAACATCTGAATTATTTAAACTATCAAGTTCGTACATTAATATAGATAATTTAATTTACTTTCAAAGGAACCTGATTAAATTTAAATTATTTATTAGTAGAGAGAGAAATACTTACATAATCAGGAAACGTGTGATAAAGAAAGGGTCGCGTATTAAGGGATTCGCTGGATTCGTCTCCTAGATTTTAAGATTAAAAAGAAATCCTCGGTGTCACTTGTATGTATTTTTTTATTGCTTTCCATAAATCGCCGTTAGGCCTGAAGCAACTATAAATAAAATATGAATGATTCTTTTATTCCGTTTTGCAAATGAAAACGAAAACCAAAAACAGAAATGAATAATAAATACTCTCAATGTGATTAAAAAGTATACAAGTAGTGACATACTAGAAAGCGACTAATCTGACTGCGCCAGTCCTTTCGCCCACTTCAGATCCCAAAGGAAATTATAAAATACATTCCTATTTCCTCTTCATATTCCACTATTATGCACAGACTCTGGATAAAATTGTAATGTGCTTTATACGTATTTGTTTCTAATTTACTTTACACCTCATGATTTGCATTGTCATGAATTATTTATCGTCTACAGAAATAATAAAATATTTTTTTATTTCGCAAAAAAATATGTTCGTAAAAGAAATATTAAAAAGTACAAATTACGTGTATCTACTCAACTATATTAATAAAATAAAATCTCGTATATTTCATAATGTAAAATCTTTTATATAAATTCAAAAAAAAATCTAAGTGCCGGAACGTTACACTTGGTGATACCTGCGACATCTTAATATATGGATCTCTCCGCTCATTAGCTCTGGTGTTGCCCGTCAAAGCGACACAACTTCCGGCTAAAAGACAACGACCGCTGTCGTGGTATGCCGCTATCTCTTCATTTCATAGTTAAAACTGGCTATTTACGATTTTACAATATCTATTAAGCGCTTCAGATTAAATTTATTTGACTGTAAAGTGAAAGATTTTTTTTTATAAAACATGTATTACATATTTTTCAAAATAATTACTTTGATGAATTGGGGAAAATGGGTACTTTCAGGCAATAAAAAAAAGAATAAAGTAGTTATCAATGGGATAGGAAAGGAATACAAAAACGAAGTGCGGACGTAAGAGGAAAAGGATGTTTGAATTTGTCAAAATTGGTATGGAAGAGATGGATAGATACGTAAAAAAGAAAGGCGTCTAGCAGAAACAGTAGAATGCAATATAAATGAAAGATAATGTTAAACCTGAAAGAAAGAGAAAATTTTGATAAAAATAACAAATAATTTGAAAACTTCTATTTTATATCCACATCAATTTTTTCACCAAACAATTGGAAGAAAGAATAGCAATTTTAATTAAAATTAGTTTCAATTTAAATATAGGGCGTAACAAAAAAGAGAGCTTCTTTTCAGTTTATATTTTGGACAACATTTGCATTATGTGTATTGTCTCTTATCAAATCAACGTTTTCTTTATTTTAATATTAATTACAAAAACTGAAATAGTTTGATATTTTCGAAAAATGTTTAAATACATCCAACATCCAAAGACTTTATAGCTTAATAAAAATGTGCTTTTCTTTACAATTTAAAAGTTTACAGAAAACACCGATAATGCGGACATGTTAATGAAAGTCATGAAGAAGCCACCTATCATTGGCATATATTTCAATTAGAGCACCCTCTTAATTAGTGTAAAAATGCGATGATAGCGCCTTGCACTCGGCGCAAATGGATTAGCCATGTTACTCTGCGGTTTTACATAGATTAAGATGTGAAGAAACGAATAACGAACTCTACTTTTCGCCACTTCAATTCTAGTTTTATGTATTCGTGTTTACGTATGGATGTGATAAATACGATACGATATATCAAGGGACAATCGACAATTAGGAATTATTAATTTACTTTACATGATCATAAACGTAATTAACGTCAAAGATAAAAATTCTGTTACTAAATAAATAATTATGTGCGTTCAAATTCTCTTTATAAACATGAGTCAACTAACTTGATTAAATCTCGACCTTTCGTACTGAAAAAATTAAATTGTCTCTTTCTGTTCATTCTTTGTGTAAAAAAACCTTTATTGGCATTTGAAATATATATACAAATTTTTCTATATTTACAACATTAATTCTTTTTGCTCCAGCTTTCTCTTCACTGTCCTTATATCTTGCACTGTCTCGCTGAAACACTTTCTCAAAAGTCTTCACGTTCCTTTAATCATCCGTTCATTAGCTGTTAGACTTGAACAGACAGTTCAATTAAAAAGACTTAAAATGAAGGTAGGAAACTTATGTAATCTAGCCACAACCTTGAACCTGTTCATAGCAAGCACACAATTTAATCACAAGAAGGAACACAGAACAACTTGGATGACACCGAGAAGAACAGGGAATCAATCATTAAAAATCAAAAAAAAAAGAAAGAAAAATCTGTCAATATGTCAGATTACATCAAAGACAATTTTGATTAATTTGATACATTGAACCTAAAAATACACAAATACAAAATAGATGACTTAAAAATAAAAGAAAGGAAGGAGAAATACGAAGTACTAAGTGTACAATTAAAAATGGGAAAATTTAATGTGCAGACAACGAAAGACGTAATCTGCTGAGGAGCCATGTAAAATCCTTCAAATATGTAGTTCACCGAAAAATCCCTCTGCTGACGAGTGCAAGTTCTTGGATTTTAAAATATGAGGAATGTAAAATACGAAAATATGCAAAACAATTTTAATGGGAGCAATATTATTGAATAAGAAATCATATATGGGATGAAAATATATGTTTGATCAGAAAAACGAAGATAAATGATAATAAAATTAAGAAATCACTAGAATGTATTCTGTTGTCGTACAAACTTGATTAATAAGTTGCAGGATATGTAGGCGTATAAATATTTATATTTATGTTTGAATTATGTTCAAACATAAATCATTAAACGCATAATAAATTAAACTTTATTGTTCCCTACTTTTTGCATACTTTTTAACAGTCCATTTTTAACTACTGAATATGTTATCAGTAAAAATAATGCAAGAGATCAATTAATGATTTATTTATAAATAAAAAAAACATTTTTTTAAACACTATAAATTAAATATAATATGTACTTACATTAATATTTGATTATAATTTGACATTAGGTGCATTGCGTGATTAATGGTTTTTATTATGGAATATATACAGTGACCGGCAGAAATGTTGCAACATATGGGAAATTTTTTTATTATTGAAATATGGTAAAATTCGTTTTGGGGGATAGGTTGTGCATGTCGGCAAACCCAAAAATTAGTTTTGATTCATGTCACGTGACCACTAGTATGGCGGGTAATTGAAAAAATATGCTATTAATCTGCAAAAAGTGAGGTTAGATGACATGATAAGTCATAAAGTTATTTGAAAAAGTTGCTTAGAATTCAATTCTGAGGCTATGTACATTTGTAAACATATTAAGAAAAAAATTAAAAACCACAATGTTGTCATTTTTTTTTTAATTAAATTACATACTCCTTTTTTTGGGTTTTAGCAGCTCAACAGAAGTAAACTCTCTGAATTTGGTTGATAATCAAACAATTTGTCCATTCTTGCATAACTAACAGCGTTAAAATTAAAAATTAGGTTTTCAGTGTGAGAGTTGCTGTTGCAAGGGACTGTATAAAGTACTAATAAATAAATTTTAAATTATTTGTATGCTTAAGAAGCATCTGTATTCTTATTTGCTCCTGTCTATTACTTATTATTTAGTAAAATTTATTTATTACTACTTTATACAGTCCATTGCAACAGCAACTATCATACTGAAAACCTAATTTTTACTTTTAACTCTGTTAGTTATGCAAGAATCGACAAAATTGTATGATTATCAACCAAATTCAGAGAGTTTACTT
>JAFFZR010018291.1:1433-13443 GCA_018397195.1 Lethrus apterus | reverse complement strand
TAGTGGTTGTTAGATTTGTTTTATGTTAATAATTAATACTTATCCTTGTCTATTACAAAAACTGCTTGTTGTTTAGTTGAAAAATAAATGCAATAATATTGAATTTATAAGTAAGTGTATGCCTGTAGTCAAATACAAATATGTTTTCGACGTTTTGAGGAAAGCAGAATTTTTCATAAAGAATAATTTTTTTTTTATAAAACACATATTACAAAAGTTTTTCCCCTTTGTAACCCCATCCCTGGACAGCCTGTATTTATTAAACATTCATGATTATCGCGAATCAAGCGAATTAGTAAATATTCTTCGTGTTTCTAAAATAAACCGAACAAGCAAACATGAATAACGTTTCCTTCGCGCTAAGAGGCTAACACGTTATAATTTATCGCTTAAAGAATGTCCATTAACAAACACATGTCTTTGTTCTAACCACTGCATGACTACTCTAATGCAATAGTCACTGGAATGCATTGCGAATGATTTTACTTCTTTCATAATTTAAAACGTGTTATCGTGCAAAGTTAATTTTAAAATGAAATAACGTTGAGCCAACAGCCAAGACGTTCTTTCTAAAAATATTTACAATTCTATTATTTACTCGAATTAAACGTAATTAAACAATACGTTGTCATTGTAATTCATTTATATTTAGTTTTAATTACCGCGTGTTTATTCATTGTCGTGCATGTAGC
The DNA here is from genome assembly GCA_018397195.1 of Lethrus apterus. NCBI lineage: Eukaryota > Metazoa > Arthropoda > Insecta > Coleoptera > Geotrupidae > Lethrus > Lethrus apterus. The sequence goes on along the minus strand of JAFFZR010018291.1, from coordinate 12,751 downwards.
ACCGATGCGCGTGTATTAAGTATTGTATTTTTAAATTTGCAGACGATTTTTATCTCCCCCAACTGTTTTCTACTCGTGCATCAAGTAACGACAATTATTATATTTTATGCTCTATTTGTACGTTTTAGAATAGAAAAAGGTTTCATATGATAAACACAATACAAACATTTTAATTCCGAAATTTTTATTTTAGCAAAGGACAAAAATATTACGTCGTATGTATGTGTAGTAAACAAGACGGAAATGTACATACGACATACATTACATACATAATTAAAGCGACATTCTAGTTTACAACTGCAAATTGAAATTGTGGCGTTAAAATGCTTGTGTCATTAATGTTTCACATTTGCGATATTTACAAGATACAATGAAATAACGTACGTGTGCATCTTATTTTTCCCCATCGTTGGCGTTTATCACGGACGAAGTCACAAACTAAATCCAAAAGAACGAAAACAAATCACAATTTAAATGTCACTAAAGATCTCGACGATACATTGGCTGACACTACACTATAACAAGTGAAGGGTCACAATCGCTGGTGCAAGAGAGGAGTGGCGGGAAAAGTAGTTTAATGGTTTTGAATCTTAAAGCGGTAATGCGCACGCATGTAATGTACGATGTTCGCCATCTGTTGGTTAGTAGATGAATGTGCATAGTGAAGCAGCAAACCAAGTTTATCGTTGTGTGTTTTTAATTACAGGTGTTTTATTTACATTTAATTTACATAAAAAATGTAAAATTATAATAATTTTATGCGCAATTATTTTTAATGTGGTATTTTTTATTTTTGTGATTTAAGCACTAGGCGTTTGATAAACTTTCCATATAGTAGTTTGATTTGATTTTCCCCTCGAAATCTATTGTGTTTACTTCAAATACAAAGCTATTCTTGAAGACTAGTTTTGATTTGAAGTTGTTGTACAGTGTGGTGATAAAGTTTGGAACAAAATTCATAAAAGCGTTTTATAATGTTTTTAAGAAAATCGCTCGGACAGGTCAATTTTTGTTTTTGAAATGCCGTCTTCTGACGTTAATTTTTTTTGAATGACGTCATTTGTTTTTGCACAATGACGTCATCATAAATTTTTTTAAATGACTACCCCCGCTTTTTTCTTCTGTTTTTAATAGACCTTCTTACTACTTAAACGGTGATGTAAAAAAATTGGTACCTCACATAAAAATTTTTTTTAATAAATGACACATTTACTTCAGATCGTCAGTGGTTATAATTTAGTAAAAATAATAATAGAAAACATTCTAAATTAAAGCAAATAACAGTAATTTATGTATCTAAGACGAAGAGTGAAGCTTTAAGGTGCATTGACGTCATTATCGATTTTTTTAAATGACACCTCTTATTTTTTTCTTTTGCTTTTGATAGACCTCCTTGATGTTTAAGTTGCGATTACCGAATTAATTCTTTACATAAGAACAAAATAACATTATTTCTTAAAAAATTAAAATTTTTGCTTAAAAGTTAAATTTAAATGTGTCATTTATTCAAAAAAATTGTTATGTAAGGTACCAATTTTTTTACATCACCGTTTAAGTAGTAAGAAAGTCTATTAAAAACAGAAGAAAAAAGACGACATTCCAAAAAAAATTAACGTCAGAAGACGGCATTTTAAAAACAAAAATTGACCTGTCCGAGCGATTTTCTTAAAAACATTATAAAACGCTTTTATGAATTTTGTTCCAAACTTTATCACCAAACTGTATAATAACCATTTATTAGCCATGATTCATGGTGCAGACAATTTTGCCAAACCGGTTCAAATTTTTTAAATAACGAACACGCCTCGACATCCACAAAATAATACAATTTTAGGATTATATGACGTCACGTAATCCGTTTGGGCTTATACACATACATTTCTGTGCATCACCGACGAATTTAACGACCACCGTATTTTTTTTTGTAAGTAACACCTGAATTTAAAAATAAACAGATAAACAAATAAAATTTGACGCAACTTAAAAAACTTAAATTACGTCCGTAATATGACGTAAAATATTGCCGCTGGATAAAATGAAAAAAAAGTAATTTCGGAAAACTCTTACTGATGTAGTTGAAAAAAAAATAATGAAATTAAAATTTAAATCATGTATCAACAGCAATTTCTCAAACGAAAACGAGGCTTACGCAAAATAGCTTAAAGGCATACCTGACATGATTCCGGATTTATTTACTGCAGGATATCTGGGCGAACAACGTTCCATTTCGACATTTTATTTGCATACACAGAAAGAAGTATTGATTTTACGTAACCAAACGAAAACCTATTTAAAGAGTGTCGAGCAGACGTTGATGTTCAACAAAGAATGAAATAACACAATCAATCATGATTCGTACAATAGATTTAACAAATTGTGGGCAATTTCGAACCCATATCATCATATTATTTTAATAATTATTAATTTACACGAAATGGAAGGTGAACGACAATTTAAAGCTTGAAACTAACAAATCAAAATGTTGTACCCTGTCGCGTGGCCTTACTACAAACTATATCGATAAATGCGACCGTCTAAGCGATAAGTTTACGACACGTTAATTTTTCTTTCGCAACAAAACCGCTCACGCTAACAAACAATTCTTATAAATTAGAGTCGAGAAAAACATATATTTTGGAAACCGCCCCGTTTTCTCTTGTAACTCATAACACGAAACAAAACGGTCAACGCTCAGCACGCGATACCACAAACATATGAAGAACGTCGACCGCAACAACGTCGAACACAAAATATAAATTAAGGTTCGGGATACGGACATTAATATTGTGAATTATTCATAAAAAGTTTATGGATATTCCGTTGGGGTCAGTTAACATCACGTCCCTGGAGTTACGCTCGACAGATATTAGGAAAAGGGCAGCTGTCCAGCCAAGTTTGTGATGCTCGGTGCGCGTGTAAATGTTATACAAGCGAACGGGTCATCATCATATTATTATGGCTATAAAGTGGCAAATTCATATATTACAGCCTGAAAATTGTCGTGTCCGATATTAAACATTTTTGAAGAGTTAGGTATTAAAATTTCTTGTTTTTGTTTTCTTGTTCCGCGCATGATTTATTTGTATATTGTGGAGGTGGAAAAAAATTTCTATCGTTACAAAAGTAACATTTATCACCTGGTTTTTTCCTCAAATTGTTTAAAATATTTTTCCAATTTTTTAAAATTATTTCTATTAGGACCTAGCGCTCTATGACGTCATGGATGAAGTCCCTTACTGTGAGAATTCCTAAATCATCGTGAATCAGGAAGCATTAAAAATTCATCTTAATATTTTTGATTAACATTTTCGGATGGTTGGTGTATTGGACTGGCACATCCCATACGTCCCATAAGACATATGGGACGACTTCAATTCGTTAATATAATCATAATAATAATTATAACAATATTCATAATAAAGAACCATTTTATAAAGGCTTAATAGATTGAGAATACGCATTCTAGTTTTCTGTCAGTAGAAATGTGTATACTGATACTGTGAATGTGTCGCAAATTTCACAGTAAAATTATTTTCTTAGTTGTTTTAAATTCCTTCCAGTTTGAAAAACGAAAAATACATTTTTCCATCAAAACAATCCAGACTCGTCGCCCGAAATAAAATTCGACGTTAAAGTAATGCTTTTCTCGTGATAAATTTTTAACAATTCTTTTTAAAATCACACTGTAAACTGAGCTATTTAATCACAAAAGAAAAAAAAAAAAACGCCACTGATGTTTCCTTTCTTAAGCGAAAACGGTCATCAAAATTAAAAGATTTCCATCCGAGGAAAATGCACGATCTTTTTGTTACGTAACGCGACGCCGTAAAAACAACATTCTCGAAAGGGTCGTCGTCGTTTTTCATCGCGACTACACCTACGACGCGACGACGTCATAAACAGAAAAATATGCCGGAAACTGCAAAAGTCGTATGTGACGCGTAACCGTAAACCGTGTTTCTGGCACATAACGACGAAGATCTGCCCGTCTTTCTCAAGGACGCCACTAACTATAAATAATGACTACTGGGGCGAATTTTACTGGCCGAAAAAATATTTTTTTTATGGTTAGTTGAAATAAAAATATTTCTTTCAGTTTTGAATGCTTAGCAAGGCAACGGCTATATATTTCGCGCGTTCGTCTATTGGATTTTTTTCTAAGGTCATCGTTATTAAATTGTCCCTTGGATGATTCCATTCAATCGTTGGAACACGCAAGTCATTGGGAGTAATAAATCATTTGGACAGTAAGTAAATGTGTGCACGTTGAATCAATTCACACCAAACATGAAAAATCGGTAAACTGAAAATTGGTTTAATACACAATTTTTGTGTTTCTCATAACTTACATCGTACGTATAAGTGCATGTAAAAATTCACAAATCGCAAACGTTATCGACATCAATTTATGATGTACGTAAGCAATATGTAAAGTGCTTCTTAAATTTTCGAAATTACGAAATTCGAGGTAATATTTACTTGGGAAATGTTATACTTCGATGCGTCGGGCGTGCATACATCAATGAACAAATATTTTTCAGGGCACGTTTTGAAAAAAATAAATATATAAAAATGATGTAAAATGACTACATGACAGCCTGTTTACCGACGAGATTGATTTCCATCGGGTATTGCTTCATCGTGCGCCTTTAAGAAAAATACTCCGGGACTCAATTCCTCCATCATGATGTGTAAAGGACTACATATTGGGAAATGTAATTTAATTTTCATTCGTCGTGTACTTGGAAAAGCAGACGAAAGAGAAGTGGCAAATATTGACCTGTAATTACGTGTATTGGAATTCGAACGCGATTGAACGACTTATTTATTCGTCGACGGATAAATTTTACACATCTTTACTTTTCAAATGTTATTTGTAAAACATTCATAAAATTATATTAAAATTTTGGGTTAAATTTTACAAAAGCAAAAAATAGATAAAATTATCTATGTTATTGTATTACCCAAACATCCATAAAAATGTTTCAGGATTTATAATAATAATAAAAAAATAGGGATCTTCCACTCAAATCGGAAAAGTAATTCCAAGACTATCATACACATTTATTGTCGATTTAACGTCCGTTTGATTTATTACTCTTCGGAAAATTACATAAAATTGATGTGTTTTATGGCACTAGATCCGCATTCGTCCATGAATACGTGACCAGTCATCGCAGATGATAAAACATAAAAATTTTAACTGTCTATCATCGAGGGCACGTCCGATCAATATGCTGCTTAACGAAAATCGTAATAAAGGGAAATTTACGACAAAATACCGGAAAATGTCGATATGTGACATTCGGCGAGAAAAAAATCACTGCAGTAAGTAATCTGATTCATCGATGAATGCATAGATGCAATGCTTCTATGAACAATAATAAATGGCGATTTTCGTGCAATAAATAAATTTTTTAAATCCACATAAAATCAGCAAATGTTTTCGAGATATGAAGACGTATTTTTTTTCACATAACGTTGAAGGTATGAAACTTTCTTGAATAGTTAATAATTTAAATTTAATTTTTACAATATATTGGAATGCGAAATCTTCAAGAGGCATTTTCGAGTTATTTTATTATTTTTTCACTGCATCTTATAGTGAAGAATAAAGTTAATTACGCACAGTTAATTGAACTAATTAAATTTTTCCAATATATATTTTTTATTATTTATTTAGAATTTTTCAATATTACTCAGTAAAAACCCTAAATATAAAAAATATTTTGTGCTATTGGTCATTATTGTAGTAACTAATGCCAACGTTTCGCAAATTCAATGATTTAAATTAAATCAAAATTATTATTTACGCAAACACCAATAAAACCATAAAAGCTACGGAATAATTAAACGTCAATTTTTCATTTCAAATTAAATAATTTTTGCGTTGAAAATAATTCACCCCAACGATAAATTATAAACATTTTAATTACAAAACAAAGGATTGTATATCATTGTTGATTGATTGTAATCACCATTATCAAAACTACAACATAGAAAAAAATGAACTTAAATTAATAAATTAATTGTGAAAATGCTTTGCGAGTTCGAAATTGTGTAATTTTGAACAAAACACCTGTCAACTTTCACAAAAATAAGTGTCGTGTAACGATAGCCAAACATTTACAGCCGGGGGATTATGGTATCATTTTCGAGATGAAAAAATACTAATCCTGTTATCTGCGCGGACGACCGGAATAATAAACAGGTTGCACGGAAAGAAATGCGAGGTCGGATCGATTCAGCTTTTCCAAAGAAAACTATGTAAATGGGAATGCCAACAAAGGCACTTACGTACGAGGAATATGAAATTAAAAGCATTTACTTGATGCTCATTTTGACGCGATGCATCTCGTTAACTGAATTTATTAACTTAATTTAAACACATTGAGATTTTCCCTTCGTTTGCGATTAACGCATGATTCTCTAAATATGGATGGATCAAATAGTAAAGATTATGATAACACAGTATTAGCTCAACATTTGGTGACTAGTTTCGCTGTTTATCACTCTTCAGCCCGTGAGTTTTGTTTCAATTCAATTTTTCTTACCATCTTTTAAATTAAAAAAAATTTAAAACGAATAAAAAACGTTTTCTAAAAACAACTTTAGTCGTTTTTAACAATTGTTTGAAGCAGTTTTCGTTGAAAAAATTTCATTAAGAAATCAAAAAGGCTGGACCTAAAAATGAGACTTGAGGAACTCCTACTTCAACTTTATTTTAGATCGTGTGTTATCGTTCCATATAGCAATTTGTACCCTTCCCATTGGATATAAGAAATAAACAATTTTCAAAAAAAAAAAAAAATCCTAAAACACATCTCATTTAAATAATTCATAATGAGTTGCAATTTGTAACATAAGACCGCTTTATCTAAAGTTCAACTTATATATGTAACTCCAAAATCATTCATTATTCTTAGGTATGAAAGTTCGTACCTAATATGACAATAAATGTCTTACGTACCCTTTGAAAATAGTCGAATAAACCGTACGAATAATAGTTACTTAAAATGTCTGCATCCATGGTTAAAATCGATACTGAAATATTTTCTGAACCGTACCGAATCGAACGCACATGAATCCAATTTCGAAATGTTTTCTGGCAGCACCTGCTGGTGTTGTCTATTGACGACTCCGTTTTAATGTTATATATTTTAGATTTTAGAGGAACACAAAGACATTTCAAAGAAATATACAGCGTGTTCACAAATCGGTGAAACGTGCACACAACCACGAGGTTTACTGATGATTTAAAAATAAATAATTCCACATTGAGTTTATAAGGTATTCCAAATGTATACATTTTTTAAATGGAATTCATTGTTTAAAAAGAACATTTTTCAGTAATTATAAGTTATTTTATTTTTTAGCAAAAATCCGAACCAAAAAAAATCATAACGACCAGTAGTTGTTAATTTAATAACTAGGGGTTCCGATTTTAATAAATTTAAATTAGTCTTTCTTTTGTCCACACTTGCTCACTGTGTTAAAAATTAAAACTATGATAAGCTCCCGGGAAAACGGAAAACTCCCGGAAATCCAGAAAGTTCCGGGAAAAGCAGGGGAGCTCCCGGAAAAATCCGGGTAGTCCCGGAAAATCCGGGGAGCTACCGAAAAAACCGGAAGCCCCCAAAATCCGGGGAGCCGGTTACCGGTGGGATAACCGGATTTTTCCGGGAGCTCCCCGGATTTTCGAGAGCTCCCGGAAAAATCCGGTAATGCCACCGGTAACCCCGGAATAGTTAACAATCATATTTGCTGTAATGGAAATTAGTAACGAATGATAATAACAATCATTTGAGATCGAGTCTCTCGAAGTATTTTAAAGAGAAATGGAAGAAGTAAGGTCACATGTGACAGGTTTACTAATGAAAGTGTAAAACAATCATTGGTTGAAAATGAGAGGATTTTAATTGAAATAAATAAATTCAAAAATGTGATCACGTGATAGAATAAAATTTAAGAAAACAGACAAGGAGAGACATAATTTGTTGCCGGAAAAGATTGTTATCGAAATAATTTTTCGAAATTATTAAATTATGTTTTCAGTTAATGTCAGAGATTATTATTGACATTCTCGCTAGATTGGGTGAGGTTGGTGCGTATAAAAATAATAAAAGCTTTCAATTCCGGATTACAAAAATTAAGGGTTTCATTGGATCTGATATTTCCATATGGTTAGAATCAACAACTTATCCTTAGCCTATCGTTTACAATAATATATGGCCTTTATTTTAATTGTTTTTTTTTAAGTGATTTTCTTGCAACAAATTGAAAAAATAGATTTCCACATCAAAGTAATTGTGACGACCAAACCTCCGTATTTCGTCGAACAAAACTATAAATAAGGGCCATTGGGAGATAACGTTTAATGAACGCGACAACAATAACCGTCCTTTTTATTGGTTTTAATCACATCGACTCCATTTTTTTTCTACACACACAAAATGAATGACATGAGACCGTCGCCGATTTTAACCAGTTTTAACCAATTGGACGCGGTGGTACATTCCTCACTGGACAAACAAAAAGGGATTTCAATACGAGGACGCACAAACAAGCTATAAATTGACGTCGTGAGTTTGATCCAAAATGCAAATTTTATCCGGACGGACAAACGTATTTATTTCCGGTGTTGTCGTTTATTTATTTTTTTTTATTAAACAAAAGTCTTCAGTCAGGATGACGCGACGTGTTGGAATAATACCAAAGTACCAAGTAGTTTTATATAAAGTTTTACGTACTAAACATAAAACTTTTTTTGGAATTAATATTTAACGCTTCGAAACTTTCATAGTTAAATTTTACTGAGTCGTCGCGAGAGACCTGCTGCAATAATAAAACCATAAAACAACAACATCCACGGTAAAATTTGTAAACAAATTTGTTTTCTAAATCAACTTTTACGTATGCTTTCTCCTATGCAGAATATAAAGGGACGACGTAATTTTTTATTCGAATGTTTGCAAACATTTTATTTTAAGAAAACTTGTTAAGACTTGGGAATTTGGAAGTTAAAGCTGATTATCGAAATTCACATTCGGTTGAAAGCTTGCGCGCTCCGAATCTAACTTATTGGATTATGAATTCAATTATTTCGAGGGTCAGATATTGCCGTGATTGCTTAATTGAGGTGAGGTTTACCTTGGAAATAATAATGATTAATAACAGCCATATTTTCGACTTATCTTGTAATTCATTCGTAGCAATATGGTAGAGAACAAATCATGATATTTGATTAAATAATAAGCGTTATAGATAAGATTATTACATTTTCTATATAAAATTAAGAAAAAATGATAACGATGTATAGCTGTGGGAAAGTGCTGAAGAGGAATAAATTTAGAAACCATGAGTGCTCGAGATCAGTTTCATATCTCGCGCATGTACAAAATTTTGAAAATATGATCCTTTTCAAGAAAAACATTAAATATTGGAAAGTAGGGTCAAGTGGGGTAATTGTAAACTAGGGGTAATTATGAACAGTGCTTAATATTATTGGAATTTTAAAATTGAATGGACCCGCACCTTTGCGCCATTTGAAACAACCCAGCCGGTAACGCACCGCACAATGTAGGTCCAATTCAACGGATTCAACGTGTGATGTTGCGAAAAGTTTTGCGCGTTGTTTTTTACTTCGTAATTCGTTTCAGTAACATCACTTATATTTTACATTAAAGGCACTGAACGATAAGTTTCAAACTGTCTATTGTTTATAATGATAAATTTGTGATGTAAAGAAACTTATTTCTTTGACCTAAGTTTAAGGTTACTAATTTACACGGTACAAACAATTTTTTACAATTACCCCAATTAAATGTACTTGTGGAGAAAATGTAAACGCTATCTTTGGGTAAATAAAAAAATCTTGTCTTTCTTTCCAGAAAAGAAAAAATATGCCCAAAATGTAAGTAAAAAAAAAAACTGTAGAGTGATACACTCAAGACGATTTTATAAGTCCGGTCAATGACGTAAGAAACAAAAATTGCACTTATCGTCAGGCTTCATAAAAATATAATTCACTTGCATTGTTGTTCTCATTGCATGTTTCAACTGAAAAATCTCGTTTCCAAACAGCTTCCCGATCTAAACCAGCATTTCCAATTCCCTAACAAACTTTACTAGTAGATCAATTGGACATCGAATAAGGTGTTTACATTTACCCCATATATTTGCACAATATAATTTTTCGATAAGGTAATTGTAAACGGTCCTCGAAAGTCAGACAGTAACTCGTATGAAGGTAAAATTTGGAGAAAATCTTTAAAACAGTTGAAACTATATGGGTATTATTACAGTGGTCAACAATTACTCGTTAAACACAAAATATGAAATTTCAAATTACAGAATACAAAAAACGTTTACGTTTACCCCACTTGACTATAACAAAAAGTATCCCAAAAATTGGATTAGTAAAAAAAATTACATTATTTATATTTGAAAAACAAGCAATATTTCCATTATATCATTAACAAATGTCGATTAAAAATTAATTTTATATAAAATAGCGACATGCGTTGAATAAATCACTAGGTCATTTGAAATGTATATTCGAAGCAGTTAACCGTTATCGTCGCTTTGTACATACAAAAGATATATGAGAATTTTATGTAAAATGAGCCTCACGCATTTGTTCCCCGTCACGCATACCGCTATTGAATTTTTACAGTAATATCAATATCATGTATCGCGGAATACGGCACACGGTGGGGACGTACGTTTATGTCCGGTTCGAATCGAACGCGGAATATAAATTTATATTTAGCCTGTGATGAATACCTAAAACTGCTTTTGCTTCGACACATGTCGAAAGAATTATTACAATCGCGCAATAAATCTCCATGAAAACGTTATAATTCCTATCTAATATCCCTCGCATTCAACCAATGCTCTAAAACTCTAGTGAAAAAGAGTTGTATTTATCATTCCATAATGCCTCTGAGCGTGTAAGCTAAGAATATTGTCTTCGTTATAATCAACACATGGAGACAGACTAACGTGACTGTTTAGAAAGGAATAAAATTTTAAATCCTATTTTAGAAATAGAAATCAAACAGGAAACGGTGAATGGCAATATTCTTACGTTACCTGTTATGACGAATTTCAAGAGCATTTTCCTATTAAGCTATGATTTGTTTGGACAACATTTTTGACAAACGTCAATATGATATTAAGAAATAAATATAAGATTAATTTTTTTTCGATTACCTCGTGTATTTTTAAAGGAAACGCGGTTGAAAAACTCAAAAGCGGTTAATACTCGAGAGGATTTAAATCGGACGACAGCCGACGAATTATTTAATAATAATAAT
>JAFFZR010018290.1:0-20518 GCA_018397195.1 Lethrus apterus | reverse complement strand
GTTAGGGTTTCTTAATCGCCTGTTATTTTCTTTCTCCATTCGTTTCTGTCTCTTGTAAGATCTTCGACCCTTCTTCAGCCCAGTTCAATTTCCTTGAGATACATGCCGATCTCATCGTTTCATTTCATTTTTGGTCTACCCTTTTTTGGCTATCCCCATTTTCCACACTTTCTCACTTAGCCTCGTGAATTACTTATTTATACAGGGTGATTTTTTGAAAACGATCTGCCTGAGATATTTCAGAAACCAAAAGGAAATTAAAAATTTCCGAAAACAGGTCCACTTATATGACAAGAAGGAAACGGTTTGACCTATGATTCACACTTTTGACGTTTGCCCCTGCGCCCCCACGAATACCTCCCCAAAAATTGTAAATGGAATGACCCATCGCGTGGTATCTCAAATGAAAGAGCAATCGACAGATGTGTTTGAATTTTTGAATTCTGATCATTACTTCCCGAGTTAGTGACCTTTGAATATTCAAACTTTCTTCATTTTTTTATGTCACCTTGGAGATTAGTTGCTTAAAAAATACTGAAACAGGTGAAGTTTGTTTACAAGGACACATGTTATGCCGCAAAATTTTGAAATAGCAAGGGGTATCTACTCGGTTTGGAGCATTTCGCTTTTTGTTAGTTACAGACCCGGTAAAAAAAATGAAAAAGTTTGAATATTCAGAGCTCAATAACTCGGGAAGTAATGATCAGAATTCAAAAATTCAAGCCCATCTGTAAAGCCCATGGATTGCTCTTTCATTTGAAATACCACGCGATGGGTCATTCCATTTAAAATTTTTCGGCAGGTATTCGTGGGGGCGTAGGGGTAAACGTCAAAAGTGTGAATCATAGGTCAAACCATTTCCCCCTTGACATATAAGGACCTGTTTTCGGAAATTTTTCATTTCCTTTTGGTTTCTGAAATATCTCAGGCGGATCGTTTTCAAAAAATCACTCTGTATTTATATTTCTACAGGGATTCTACAGGGATGGAGATTCTGGGATGGAGTCATCAGCCATGGTGCTAGAGCAAACCCTTGATCACCTAACGATACATATCCAGTTATATTTTCTGTCATTATGTCATACACATTGGAATCCATATTCTTGCATAGTGTGTAGATTCCGACCATGAAAAACCAACACTTGTAAACAGTTCCTTCCTGCTACGTGTTGCACGAGGACACTAACGGAAACAAAGTCTACTACTGACCAGACTCAAAGTATAATCGCATAATTCTCAATACTTTTTCGGTGAATTTGTCCTCGCTTTTTATGCTTCATAAAGACGAGAACGCCTTCGAGGATACAATTTTAAATTGAACCAAGAAGTGTACGAGACTATTTGCAAAGAAAATCGAAATTCGCTCCCTACAAAAGTGGTGAATTCTCTTTCCATCAACAGTCTCAAAAATAACTTTTTCGTAGGATACTGGACTCGTTAATTTTGTTCTTAACCTTTCTTTTTACGTTATTTTGTACGTCGTTTGTATCATATTTTGTACATTAATTTATAGGTTGTAAAAGCTTTCCTTTGTTTAAATAATTATAAATAAAAAAATATAATAATAATTTGAAATTAATAATACAACGTGTCTTAAAACGAACTACTTCGATAGGACGCCACTTCGATTCTATTTTTTTTTCCATTTCATATTTGGCCAGCGTGCAGTCAATACATGGCAAATTCAATACGGAGCGCTATAACACTTAACAACGTGTAATTATTTTAAAAATATTATATGAAAATCAGTCATCTATTGTAATGACTTCGAGAAAATTACGTAATTTATTGGGTCGAAATAATGTGCCTACAAGAGCGTCTGTTTACCGTATGGTCAACAATTTCGAAACATAACACTGGCGAATAGACCATCCATCACCTGGCCATCCAAAAACCGCGCAATCAATTGACAATACTGCTGGAGTGCGTGATAATGTAGCTAAAAACACTTGTACCTCCATAAGACACCGAGCTCAACTGCAAATGTCTCATCATGGCGTGTGGAGTGTATTGCATAAAGACTTGCATCTACAGCAATACAAAATACAGTTCACCAAGAACTTAAGCTCAGAGACTATTTACGCCGCCGCCAATGGAGTGAAACTGTTTTAAAACTTCATAATCACGACCTCGTTTTTTGTCGAAAATTGGTAATGAGCGATGAAGCTTATGACTTCCTTCTATGGGGATATTTGAACGGGAAGGTGCACGCCAATAAGCCTGACACAATTGTACAACTTAAAGACAACATTCGAAACGAAATTGACAAGATTACTATGGAAATATGTAAAGATGTAATGCAAAATGTGATCAAAAGAGCTCGTATTTGTAGCGCGGCCAGAGGCGGCCATTTGACAGATATTATATTCCATACAAAATTGCCAAGCCTAAATAAACGATTTTAATAAACCAAACCACCAATTTTGATTTCAATCTAAAATTATTTAAAGTAGTACAGTGCACTTTAGGAGTCGTAAACTACCCCATCTGTCGCGGTTGCCTAGAAGAAGATGAAACTCCGAAACATGTGTTATACCAATGCCCGGCGCTAGCATCGACAAGAAGATCCATACTGGGGGACTTCTGGCTGAGTATGGCCAGGCTAAGCGACACCTCACCTGGCAAGGTTCTCAAGCTGATCGACACCGTCGGCTGGTTTGGGGACTGACGGGGAGTGGTGGACGCTTTGGAGGGATGGTACAGTGGGCCCATTTTGGAAGCCTGAGTGCCTCCAAATCTTGAAATCCAATCCAGTATAGTTCGTTTTAAGTAGGGTGACCATACAGCATTACGCTGTATTGTCCGCAATTATTGCAAGGCAAAACGCTTTTTGAATGTTAATTACGCAGCGAACCTAACCTATATATCCACATAGGAGGGATGAGAAATGTAAATGTAAATGGCACAAGAAGGTTTTTTTTTTACTCGACATGAAATAATGTAAGGGATAAATAATAAAAGAAGACAAGCTTTTTTTTTACTCGACATGTACTCTTTTAATGTGTGTACAGGCTGGGCAAATTTAGATGTTTTCATAGGGAATTTCGATAACCATAAGATATACCGAAAAATTACCTTGAAAAGTAAGAATTTTTGAAACATCTGTATGAAAATTTAAAATTGGCTATACATGTTATATATTGTTGAAAATTATGTTTTTATTTAAGGCCACAGCCAACTATGAGTTCCATATAAAAAATTATAACTTTATGTCACAACTCGAATTTGGAGAACTTTTTCAAAAAACTAACAACCACTGCATTCTTATCAAAAAAGTGCCTGAAGAACGTGGACATTATTTTCCTTCATTTTTCCAAATAAGCAAGATATAGCCATAATACGAAAACTGAAAAAAAAGAATTTTTGCGCATAACTCGAAAACAAAAGACAATAGCCAACTTTGGTTTTTACCATTAAATTTTTCTCCAAAAAAAAAAACGATCGAGATGGTAGGATAATTTTGTTGTATACCTTATGGTTATCGAAATTCCCTATTAAAACATTGAAATTTGCCCATCCTGTACAGCATTAATGGATTGCAAATCTGGTCTCCCTAGTTTTGAGACACCCAGTATGTATAATAAATGAAGCATTTCAGTTTAATCGATTTGTTTGCACTACATTAAGAATAATTGCGTTCAAAACGAAATACGCACGTAAAATTAATAATAACTAATGGAGTTGAGTTGCTAATTGCGAAAGGGTCATTTGTGTGTGCAACGTTTGGACGTGGGAGTGTGTAACTAGGGGCGTTCGATTTGACAGACAGGCGCAAACGCTAGCCTATAACGCAAGCATAATTTGCCAATAAGTAATAATTCGCTGTCCATCAAATGTCCGCGCATATGCTGAATTATTAAATGGACAATTGCGGTAATGTCTAACTTTGGCGCCCGCGGGGAAGGGGGATCGATGGAAGCAAGGGGAATCAATTTGAGTGTAAGGAACCCCATGAAATGTCGTGTGTGGTTTGGTGGCCAAGGTCAACTAGTCGCTGCACCAGTCACTGCATTTTATAGCGCTTCCTTGCTAGCTCGACTGTTTACATCCGCAAGAGGTCTGTTATTTGACCGTCTTTTATGCCACACATACAACCATTGATTAAACGATGTATTAAAGCAATCTTGAAAAAAAAAAAACTGAGAACGTCGACGAGCACTCGTAACCTTATTTCCAATTATTTTTATCTCGTGCAATAAGTCTACGAATTAAAATTTGATTTCGTTATATGGATGATTCACATTACTAATAGTATAATAGTACTACTCGTTTTGCGAATAGAAGACATTCTTTTCTGAACCTATGAATAAATATATTGTTATTGTTAAATATCAACGTCGGCAGTTGGCTTTGCACCAACTGCCGACGTTGATATTTAAGGCGCCTTTGTGCAAATAGCCTTTCGGTGTGCTTCATGCCGGTATAAGATGACCATACGTACAGCATTTCGCTGTAATTATAGCAAGCTGTACAGCATGCACGAATGTATAACAAAACGTACAGCATTAAAAATGGATGTACGGCAAAACGACTTTTAAATTTCAATTACGGAGCGAACCCAACCATACGTCAGTGTTTCTAACTATACAGGATGTCACCACCGACGCCACGGTGTTGTATGGCGAAACGGCATATATTCTCCAACTTCTGTTGCAGGTGGATTATATAAGTCAATAAGGGCTACATTTTAAAAATATTTTCAAATATACGGGGCGCTCCAAAAAAGAGTGACATATCAAAGTTATACTTTTTCTTATGAATTGTACGTAAAAAATATGCCAGACTTTCATAAGGGTTCCCTACACCTAAATACTAAGTGTTCTGCTTTATTTCGATTTTTCTTAAAATTTAAAATTTTAGAAAAAATATATTATCCCCAAACAAAATTAATTATGACAAATTTGCTTTTAGGCCTAGATAATAGATCAGTCCCTTAATTTAGATAGTAATTTACTGCTACAACTTTCTCTACAGGCTGTTCAGAATTTTCAGTACCATTATTAGCAAATTCAAACTGTAATATCGGGCTTATATTAAATTGAACAGCCTGTATTTTATAAGTTTATCGTGTAGCAAATTTAATTGTCTTTCAAACTGTATGGGGTTTCCCTATACCTAAATCTTTAAGTTTTGAAGTTATTTAGGTATTTAGGGAGCACCATCTAACTGCAACCACATTTTTCGTCTAATATTTAAGGAAATATTTCCTAAAAGTGCCCAAAATATTGAGTTTTATGCAGTATGCTGCATTATAACTATATAATTAATTTAGTTTGGGGATAACATTCTTTTTTCTAAAACCTTACATTTTAAGAAAATTCGAAATAAATCAGAACACTTACTATTTAGGTATAGGGAACCCTTATGAAAGTCAGGCTTATTTTTTACGTACAATTAAAAATTGTGTTGAAATACAGGGTGTTCCATAAGAAAACGTATAACTTTGATATTCCACTCTTTTTTAGAGCGGCTTGTATATTTGAAAATGTTTTTAAAATGTAGCCCTTATTGACTTACATAATTCGCCCGCAACAAAAGTTGGAGAATATATGCCGTTTCGCCATAAAACTCCGTGGCGTCAGTGATGACTCACCCTGTATATTTAATTCGAGAGAGTTGAGAGGGAGTTTGATGTCTACATCATTAATGGTCTGGTCACCCTAGGCTAGAATACCAAAAAATATAAAAACAGATTTTAGCGATACAGAAACGGAACATAAAATAAACGTAAAAAAAATGAAGAAGCACAAGAAAAATTGTTAAAGAGCAATGCAAATGAGAAAGAAAAATGGGTGACAAAATGGGAAAGGAGAAGATCTCCACCAGAAAACTAAATACACTGCAAAACCTTATCAGCTGAATTAACACACTATATAACATTTTCTCTCAGATCGTTCATATTATTATTAGTATTTTTAAATGGTATTATATGGGATTGCTGGTCTAGTTTGGTCTAGTTTGTAAGTAGTCTAGTAACCTCAAGGTCCAGGGTTCAAGTCTTAGTAGCGAAATTTTCAACGTTTCTGACTTTGAATTGGTCTTCCAACTGACTGTTTTGATTAGGGTTTCCACGTTTCCCTAATCCTTGCAGCGAATGCTGGATTAGGCTTTAACATCTGTGTGACGGTCGTGGCCGTAACCAAACCCCTCCCTCTCAGTCAGATAAGTTCTTCGCGCTTTGGACAAGTGGTGAGAGGGAAGAAAAGGAAAAATGTCTTTAATATGTCCCCAACGAAAGAAATCCATTGGCGTTTATGTTTAACTTGCAGCTTCTGAATTATTATTACTTTGAATAAAACAATGTAATATATCAAACTTTATTTAACCTTGAAAATATGAATTTTTGAAAAATTTGTATGAAAATTAATAAAAAGGGAATAAAATTCTCTTTTTTGTTATGCCACAGCCAACTATGAGTTCCATATAAAAAATTACAACTTTATGTCATAACTCGAATTTGGAGAACTTTTTCAAAAAACTACTCACTTGCATTCTTATCAAAAAAGTGTCTGAAGAACGTGGACATTATTTTCCTTCATTTTTCCAAATAAGCAAGATATAGCCAAACGAAAACTGAAAAAATCGGATTTTTGCGCTTAACTCGAAAACAAAAGACGATAGCCAACTTTGGTTTTCACCATTGACCTTTCTCCAAAAAAGCGATCGAGAATGGTAGGTTAATTTTTTTGTATCTCTTATGGTTATCGAAATTCCCCATGAAAACATCGAAATTTGCCCAGCCTGTACAGAATGTACAAGAGAACAAATAAGAAAGCAGATCACGATTCAAATTGTAACTTGTATTGTGAGAGGAAACATTAAAAATAATAGTCAAAGAAATGGATATGGAAACAGTTTCAAACTATGGATAAGGATTTGGCTGAATTGAAAATCCCACACTCTGCCAACCAAAAATTCTAAAATTTTACAAAAATGGCATGAAAATGAATGGTTTAAAAAACAGAAAGTTTTTGAAGACAATAATAAATTATATGATGATTATATCAATCACTATCTATACACAAACAAAGCAAACGTCATATTACATGTCGTGTTCATCAATTTTCAACTACATACAAACTTTTCATAAATTACAAAGCTTTTTAACCATTAATATTGCATCGGTAAAATAATAGTCTTCAACGTAGGTAAGGTACGCTTCGATTATTGATTTCGTATCAACAGAAACAATTTGCTTGTCGATTTTCTTTTTGCAATTTTGTGTATGTACTAATCGAGTCTATCAGAACTAATGAAAAAATATTGGAAATATTAAGACATTCCCCATTTTTTCAGCTCGTTAGGTATTCTGCAAACGCCTCTTATAGAATATCAAATATTGCATGCAAATAGCTAGCTGCGTGAGATTCGCGGTTAAAGGCTATTACTGGTCCCCATCTCATATTTATACATGCTCAATTACTCCACAATTTGTATAGTTTGCAATACGTGAAGCTGAATTCAAGCGATTACAATAATTGTATAATAACAGCGTCGATGGTATAGGATCACTGGCTAGTTACCGGGAATTCCTTCATCAGAAATGTCAAAGTGAAGGATTTTTATAGGAGAAGAAATGTGAGATATTAAATTAAATATGACTTTATGAGAGAAAATCCGAAACGAATTTTAACGAGTATGTTGTACCCGTTGGAACTGAGATGATCCATTTGGATGATCCGACGTTTCGGCAGACAATCTTCTGTCGTCTTCAAGGAATGGTGCAACAAAAGCTGAAAGAGGTGGCATATAGCAGGTGGCCAACACGTCGATCGCGATCGACCGATCAATCTCGAAGCGATTTTTGGTCGATCGTCCAGCATTACTCCTTTGTACAATACCTTTTGAATTTTTATTACGGAGCGACTCTATATCCCAAAATTTACCCAGACATATGAATAACAGTAATGGGCAAATCCGTGTCGCTAACGGGCACTAATTCCTTAGAACAGCGCCAGTGAGTAAATATTTACCCAGACATATGAAAACAGTAATGGGCAAGTCCATTTCGCTAACGGGCAGTAATTCCTTTGAAAAGCGCCAGTGAGTAAATATTTACCCAGACATATGAAAACAGTAATGGGCAAGTGCGTGTCGGGTTTTAAAAATTGCACTCTTTTGAATTTCAATTACAAAGCGAACCCAACTCCATACAACTCACCGCGATCACCTACTAAGATATATAGTAGGTGATCGCGGCACATTTTTAAGAAAAATAGTCGATCATATACAGGATCTTCCTTAAATAAGTACAGATATTTTAACAGGTGATAGCTGACCTTAACCCAAACCCAAATCCGCAAAAACGGCGGTCCTATCTTCATTTTAAATTTTTGAAAAATGTCATTTTTTATGTGGGCATTCGGCTCTAAGTAGGTCCTGTGTACATTTCAATATGTGTCGCGTTGAAAATCAACTTCCTTTGCGGGAATAACATGAAATGTTGCAAAACAACCTTTATTGATGATAATTCGGCGTTAGTGTCATATTTTACTCAAAATTTAAAATATTTTTTTCTGGCACACCCTTCAACATAGGACCGTCATTTTTGCATATTTGGGGTTGGGCTATTGTCAGCTATCACCTGTTAAAATATCTGTACTTATTTAAGGAAGACCCTGTATATAACGAAGTTGGCCACCCCTGGCATATACGAGCACAACTGCCAATCCATTAAGTACACCAAGCCTCGAGATCAAAGGGGTCTGGATACGAATAATACGTGACAGCATTAGGAGATGACACAGGTGTCAGTGACATCTGACATTAATATATAAGTTTGCTACCCTGAAGGCGGCAGAAGATTGTCTGCCAAAACGTCGGATCATCCATATGGATCATCTCAATTCCAACGATGGAAATAGCCAAACCACCAACAAAAGTATTACAATCCATCGTCAACAATTTCACGTCATGCGTGTATGTTGTAAATAATAAACTCGATGAGAAAAGGATAAAAAATATTGAACATTTATATAAGAAGAAAATGAGATAATACGTTTAATCGCTAGAAGGACAAAGAATTTGGAATTTATTAGGTGATAAGTTTACTAGGTCTCTTGGTTATTTATTCTAAAAACAAACTTGGACTTGGATTTCATTAAATCCCACTCAAAAACAACTAGAATTATTAGGTTAGATAGATTTTTTTTTAAATAAAAATTATAAAATTTTCATTTGTTTTCAATTATGTGTTTCATTTATATTAATTGTTGGACGCTGACAAATTCTTGTCAATGTATCGTAAACTCAACTCAATATAATAAGTTGATGATTTAAGGTGAAAACGTTGGTAGTAAACAATAGAAAAATTGGAATTCGTTCCTTTCCTTGGAATACCTTGTTATAAATGTTTAGACCAAGTTACTCCATTTCGATTTTAAAGCTTTATATAATAATTAGTAATTAGTGAAACAACATAGAGTTTTGTAATGATAACATTTTCAAATTGTTTTAAAATAGTATTATAATTAGTGATTAAGTGATTAGTTAATTGTTCATCAGCCAGGAAGTCGAGCAAAAATGTTACATATTCATAATCCATAAAAGCCAATTAACAATTCTTATATTATTATATAATGAAAACGAATGATTGGTGCCATTTAAACCAGTCGATAAACTTGTTTTGTGTCAGTTTACGCACATTAAGAAAACAACTTACTGTGCTTTTGTAAATGCAACAATGGCATTAGTGCAAAGTCAGCCGACAATAACTACACTTACCTGTAAAAGGTTTACAAACGTTTGATTTTACCTCCGACGTAATTTTATAGTAATGTATTCAGGTAGAGGTCCACGTGCCCGAAAATTGTCATCACTAAATAGTTCATGTTTCCATGCCATTATATCGATCATGGTGTCCTCTACCAGCGAAAATGACGCACACATTGCGTGCTATTGTATACGCCAGAGCTGTTGATATGTAATCCTATGAAATATTTCCGTTGACCACGTGTAATTATTTTTCCCGAATTTACTAAAATAACGATTGGAAAACTTGATACAAATATTTGTTATATTGAAAAAATCTTTGTGTTTAAAAAACATATGAATAAAATAAATATTGAATAATGTAAATATTAATTAATAAAACAATAAAATAATAAGAAGGAAGAAATATTACATAAGAATAATAATTAATTTATCTATTAAAATCTTTCTTCATTTTAATTGTTTGCTCGGTAACGACATGATTTGTAGTCGACAGACTCGAAGACTCGCCAGAATAAGGAATCTGGCAACAAAGAAGAGACGGCATATAAATATTTCCATATATTCTAGAATTTATTTATCAATTCTTTATCAAAATTTATTCTTCCATCTGCTTTCAACCAACATTTTCCATCAAACCGATACTAATGTTAATTCGGCTTTTTTTCCTTTTCCTAGAGGTTGGTTGGTTGTTTTTAACATATTTTTATGCTTGTGCTTTGCAGCTTTTCTTGAGCCTTTTCTTGAGCCTTTTCTTCTAAATCTATGAAACTCCGGGTTTGCATTTATGTTCCTCTTTGGACAAATAATTCTCACTTGTGTGCAAGCAATACAGGTTTTTAAATGTATATCATATTATTTATGATAAATTGACTATCCCTAAGAAAAACGACAAAGACAACAAAGACTTTTAAAATTCTTCTAAATAAAATGATACGTTTGCCATTTCTTCAATTTTTCCTGCTTCTCTTTCTTTTTTCTTTCTTTATTGTTCATTTAAGATAGAAGCGAACTAGATATTAAAAACTTTGTTTCGCCTTTGTTGCATTATGAATAATTTAAATATTCCTGAGTTGTTCGTGAGTAATGAATCATAATTGACGAAAATCGTAAGAAAATAGGGTTCAACGTGCTTTTTTTCAATAAATTTCGATATATTTTATCGCACTGTGACATTCCATTAAACAAACGGTACCTTTCAAATCGGTCGACCTCGACGTTCATGAACGATTTTTAAAGTCTTATCGGTCACTTCGAACAAATCGAAAAAACCGAAATAACTGTGAAATTAATTGCAGAATATTGGCCCCTTGTTTGTTCTTCTGCGATAACGAAACGCATTATAAATTACCAACTTTTATCGTTCGTATATGTGCACAATACAAATAAAATTCTTATCTCACACTACAACGAACGTCTGACTGATACGGTACGAATGCGGTTTTAGTTTTCCGTTCCGAACTGTTTGCTCGTAACATATTTGCAAAGAAATAATATAATGGTTCACATTTATATCGAACATATGTCAACGAAAAATAATGATAGTCATAGCTTCCTTCACATAACGTTCCGCACGATTATCATAAATGTAATATTAAAATAGGTATACAGTCTGTTCACGGGAACATTCTACAATAGGTAACTTTTTTATTTAAAAAGATACAAACTTAGTTAAGTGGACAAAGTTTAAGTACCTTGCAATGCGCATTTCGCACAATAAATTATAAAACGAAAGAACATTGCGTTGCTAAGAAACATGCACAAAAATTAATTTTTTAAATTGAACACCTTGTATATTTTTAAGTTGCTTTGGTTGCCGGCTATAATTAATTATAAGATAATTTTTCTGTAAAACCGCTATTAAAGGAGTTCTGGAGAAAAAAATTTGCAAATTTCATTAAAATTAGAATTTTTATTGAAATACATAATATTATAAGATATTTAAAATATTATTAGTGTCAAATTCTTGGTTGATTATAATACTTATCTTTTTTTTTTTTTTGAGCGTGCAACCAAATTAAAACTCGAGTTGTGCAATAAATTATTGCACAACTCGAGTTTTAATTTGGTTGCACGCTCAAGAAAGAAAAAAAAAGATAAGCTATTTAAAGAAATGTGTTTTGTTAACGTTAAAAATATTAAACAAATACAATTATAACTTGCAGTTTTAAGTAAATCCTAAATGTACATATAGGATAACAATACCAACAAAATGATAAATGATAAGATAAACAGAAGTGTTAATGTGATATGAAAGAATCACACTGCAATTTCTTTATA
Organism: Lethrus apterus; assembly: GCA_018397195.1. Lineage (NCBI taxonomy): Eukaryota > Metazoa > Arthropoda > Insecta > Coleoptera > Geotrupidae > Lethrus > Lethrus apterus. Next base: position 8,527 of record JAFFZR010018290.1, on the reverse strand, counting down.
AATTAAAAATTTATAAATTCCAATATTGTTTTAATTTAATAGTTATATAAAAAAATTTACATTTAAATTTCATTTTTATGAATTTCAATAAATTACAAAGTTGCCACAACCAATACACAATTTTTGGTTCAAGTTACGTGCGTTTAGACATTCAGATATATTTAAAATCTCGGCAATTAAATTTTCCCATCAATTTCCGGTCAAAGACGCGGTGGTAAAACAATACAATAGTTATTCGCCGTTTTATCACGACTACAAAGTTCAAGAGTCAAAAGTTTGTTTCAATAACTGATAAAGGCAACTACGAATTTCAAAATAGCAATCGTAGAAAGCTAAATAAACAAACTATGTCGACTTCCCGTCTTATCAGTCAATGATACCGAGGCGGACGATTGCACAAATGCTATTATTTTGTGAAAAATTCCGACATTACAGGCTTGGCATTAGGAATCCAACGCATTTAACAAAAGCATTTGTAACAATTTATAATAATCGTTTATCGTCATCATGTGGTTAAAAAATTTAAAAATTAAAAAATGAATCAAAAAGGATAATATTAAAGGAAGCTGATTGCAAAAATAAAACTGAAGAATATGTATTTTTTTAAAATTACGTATATCAATACAAGGATAAAAATGATACAGCTGTTTAAGATAAATTTAAACATTTTTGTTTTGAGACGGAGAATATTTATTTATTAAAAATATTAAAACCAGCGGACATTTAAACCAATTAATTTATAATGAAAGAATATTATGTTTTGAAAGGAGGAAACAGTTTACTAAGAACATGCGTAATAAATGAACGAAATAGTGAAAGTGAGTGAAAAGATTTTATTTCGAAAATTTTTATTAGATTTGAGTATTTGACGAAAATAATTCACTAACCTAACCTGACAATGGATTAAGTTGAACCGTTCACTTCGAAAGATTAATTCACAGGTTAGATTTGATACATACGTTTGACTTGCATTGAACACTCACCTCCGCAGACTAACGTTAGTTTCTGGGCGATTAACCCATCGTCAGTACGGCTGCTGTGAGCGATCAATGCAAATCGAGCCTGTGGTATTATCGCCAAAACGGCAGTGCATGAAACTAATGTGCGACTCCTATGGTGCCACCGATAGGTGGAGTTGCACATCAGTTTATAAAATTCATAGATAATATATAAAAATTATCTTGATTTATAAGGCTTTTATGTTCTAACGGTCTTAAAATTTTCTTCTTCTTCAATGATCCATATTATTGATAAATTAGAAGGGGCATAGATTTATGGAATATTATCCTTCTTAGTATTCATCCAACAAATTTCAACAAAAAATGGAAAATCTTTTGACCCACTTACATATGAACCCCTCGAGGTCATTTTATAGTACTTGAGACAAAAAAATTAGTGTCAAATTCTTGGTTTTCTTGTTTGGAAAAATTCGTTTACAATCAAATAAAATAATTCAAAATTAAAATACCATCCACGAATGTTTTTCGTAAATATGGGACCAAAAACTCAGAAAGTCTTACACATAGCAATTCAAATATTGTCCATGAAATCTAATCTTCATCACGTCGTTTGCTCAGAAGCCAAGATATCCCATTTTGTAAGGATATAAAAAAAACGAACCAGCTTTGTAAGGATGGTGTTGGCAGAAATTGGAAAGAATTAGTTTGTTTGAAAGTTCAAAATTGTCACGGTAGAAGTAAAAAGAAGACGATTAGAGGGAAAGTACTTAGAAAACTAGTTGTGGGTAGGTGGCTCAACATAGATGCAACAAGATAGAGTCGAGGTACGTAGGGCCGTCCTAAGATGTTAGGCGCCCTCTTCACAAGAAAATATACGGTAGGGGAAGCGGGGTGACCAGTGAAGTTTTACAAAAGCTTCGTAACTAGAAAAAGTTAATATAATTACCAATAAATAAGGTGAATGAATTATCTTTTACGAAAAAGGTGCACGGATGGATGGAAAAAGGTTGTTGTATGGGTTGGGTTCGCCCGTAAATTGAAATTAGTGAAATTCAAAAAGTCAGTTTTAAAAATTTGTATTTGGGTTGGCATGGCTTAGGTTCGCTTCGTAATTCAAATTACCAAATTTTTGAAATTCAAAAAGTCAGTTTTACAGTTTTTAAAAATTTATAATTTATGGTTGGGTTCGCTCCGCAATTGAAATTCAGAAGGTAAAAAAGAGTGTACAAAATAATATACAAAATTCAAATAACATATAAGAACAATTGCCGCTCCAAAATGCTGGCGCTCCTGGGCTATAGACCATTTAGCCCTGTGGTTAAGGTGGCCCTGAATGTGTGTATATGCGAAGAAGTCGGAGTATCTAAGGAGTAATACGAGCATAAAAAAGGAAGGAATATTGGCACGGATCAGATGAGGGAAATGAAAAAAAAGCTAAAACTAAGTGTTTAAGGAATATACTAGAAAAAGACACACGAAGTAGTGGAGATATTTACGTGAATTGCAAGATGGACTGAATATAAAAAAAAAATTAAAAGAGACGAGAAAAAGAAAAAGAAAATATAATTATCAACAAAAATCATTCAGCTAGTATAACTTTAAATATCGTTTATCTAGGATTATTTTTAAAGGATGTGTCAAAGTATTCCGTATACCAATGTATCCTCAATTTGCAACAAATACCAAATCCAATTTAAAACTAGTCAGAATTTTGGAAAAAACCTTTTGATCATTCATCCAAATTTTATTCGTTTACTACGTTGGACGCTCAAGAAACAAAGACATCCAAATATGTAGCCAAGAGTTTGACACAAATCAAACATTTTTCGCAACACTGAATTAAAATTCTGAATCAAATAAAAAAAAAAATCTGTAATAAAATTGTATTAATATACCTAGTAAAAATATCTAAAGATACAAAACCCTAAAGCCGGTTCTGTTGTAAACGTTTTAATGACGTTTTAAATGTTAATACGATGACAATTTAACTCTAATTGTCTTTTACCTTGAATTATTTACGATATATCACTCACCAAATGTTATTAAGGTTAAACATCTAAAAGCACATAAAAATGTCAAAATTCATAAAGCACTGAATATTAAACACGAATTATTAAGTTCGAACGTTGGAAATGATTCAGGGTCGTTTTGTAGCGAAAAGGAAAAAAAAACGCACAACTTCAAATTAAATGGCGCCTAACTGGTGGTTATCGAGAGGCAGGTGTAACCCAATTGCGAAAAAAATGGCGCGCTCTCGTCCTTGATGTACTACGATTCGCACGCGACCAACGCAAAATACCGCTAGTTTGCCGACCTACGCAAAGGACATTGACAGTGGTGTAGGCAGATCCTGACCAGCGTAACATTGCAAAACTTGAGCAAGGCAAATATCACGAACAACGTCGTGTGCAAAAACCGATCTTGGGCGAACTTGGAACGGGTTGAGCCGCGGGTTGTTATATTCGCGTTGTTCGTTTCATTCGCGGATAGTCTCGCGAATCGAAAACGTCGTCGCAGGAAGCTGAGTCCTCGCAGGATTTATCGTTTATGCTCGTTGTGTAACCAGTGCTATGTGTTTTCTTAGTTTGTGCGTTTTTACGTGTTTCGCGTTTATTAACCCTGTATTATACGACGCGTTCGTCCCGGATGTCCTGCAAATCAAATTATTTGCAAACAATCGATTATATTTTTCATTTGTCGTGATTGTCTTTTATTGCATATGAAATTAATTTGGTAACCTAGATGGATAAATGAAGGTATTTTGCAATTCATGGCGATGACATTGAAACAACTAAATTTATTCATACAAATTATCATTTAAGGATTTTTCTTAAACACGTTTGTCTTAAAAAATTTATAAAATAAAGAAACTGCTTCACAATCTGGAACTAGGATTGGGCGACTAACTTTTTCTATAAGAAAACACCACGGGCTTGTCTTCATTGATGTTTCGATGCTTCACCTTGGAATGACGAAGATGAAACCAACAATTTTTTTGCTTTCAAAACCAATGGTGAAATTTTTGGAATTTTGGATAAAACATCAACCTTTAAAATATATTTACGATATAAAAATTAACAAAGTAAATAAGAAATTAATTAATTGTTGCTTTATTAACATCACTTTATAAACAATATAAATGATACCAACAAAGCAACAATCGTAGTTTGCGTGTAAAATAAATTGTCACAAAGTAATTAGAGACAGTGTTAATTACTCAATCATTGTTCTTAATTTTTGTGATTTCGGTTTGTGAATTGATGAGGAATTTACTCAAAAGAATAATTGGTGTTAAAAAATGTGATATGTTTACAGATTTGGGAAAACGTATCGGAATCGACAAAATTAAAAAGGGACTCGTAATTTTTCAAAAATTGGATTTCACAGTTTTGGGAAAAAGTATCGAATAATTTTATAACGAATCATTTTTGAAGTAAACTGATTTCAAACGATTCTTGTAGATCACTTAATGGTCGAAATCTATCTTTTATAAGTTTTATATATTTAAAAAACAGAAAGGAAAAAATATTTTATTTCATGAGGAAATTGTTTTTTTTTTAACTATTTGGCAAAATTTCTTAAAACAAAATTAATTTTAACAATTAATTAATTAATTAATATCATATCTAGATCATGATACAAATTATTATTAGCTACCTGATTTATTTTTGGAATTACTTCACGAAAAAGGAAAATTATATTACAAGAGGAAATGCCAGAATGTAAGATAAAAAAAAAAAGTTGAGAAAATTTTTTACATAAAGAAATAATTTATTTTACAATAATTACATATAAATAAAATATATCAAAAATGTAAGATATAAACTTAAAATGCGGCAAAAATATCCAAAATCCTTAACAATCCTTACAGGTGAATTAACTAAAATTTTAAACTGGGATTCTGTACTAAATTTCGTGGATTATAAAATGAAGTAAGTGTTTTCTCTTCGTTGGAACCTTTATTTTTATCTAATAATTTTGTTTTATTTCCTTCATTTTTTTGAAATAATTTATGTTATATTAATAGTTACGCGCATAATGCCTTGGGTTGCATTGTTTTTCTTCTAATTTTCACCAAAACGTCCTTTTCATTTCCAACATACACTCCTTGAAATTGGAGTCCTAACAGGCAAGGCGATAATAAACTGCGTTCGAAGGATGTGCAAGTCTTAACATAATGTTATTGATTTGTCTAGTTTTCTCAATTTTTCTTTTTTTTTCTTTTCCTTTTCTTTTTCTTTTCTTTCTTCTGCTGAACATTCTCCTTTTTTTTTTTAAACGTAATTTTTTCATTGCTTAATTTTTTATTTTGTGTTAAATTATTATCAAAAGTTAAGAAACCAAAAAAAATTTAAATAAACAAATAAATATCTAATGTCATTATCCCAACGAACAGAAAAGATATAAAGAAATGGGTGAAAAAATAAAATAATTAAAAAATTGTGCATAAATCATTAGTTTATTTAGACATTTTTAAATAAATATATTTGAAAACAAAAAATGTTTTGCGTACTAACACTATTAATAATAACAATAATAATAATAAATAATATTAATAATTTAATCATTTTCTTCAAATAATTTCTAGTAAATATCATTAAAATTTATCATTTTTTGTTTATTTTTGAAATTTTATTTTCGAAACGGTTGAACTAAACAGTTTCTTCAAGTTAATAATAATAATAATATTGCATTTTCGCTTTTTCTTCTATGCAACATGTAATATCTAACAAGTAATTGATGCATACAATAATACCTGTTTCACTATTTTGTATCGTTGGAGGTAAAATACCTACATAATGGAAGGCTAATCTTTTGGACTTTCAGGCAATATCAATTTTTTTATTTGCGAAAAATTTTGAAATTAAAAATAAATTTTAGGCCGAATTAAGCGTGCGATTAATAATTAATTATTATGTATAAAAATCCCACCTATTTATGCGTGGTATTATTACTAATAATAATAACAAAATAACAATATATATTTTTTAAATTAATTAATATTAAAAAATGTACTGTGAATAATAGTTTAAGTTGGCATATCGAAAAATGCGTTTATAAACGAATTCTTTTGCGTCATTTTAATCTGAGCCTGAACTGAACTCGAGGAAACATTTCGGAACATATTGCAATATCGACAGAATTTTTATTTTATTCTATTCGACAAATTGAAGCTTACATTATTGAACAAACAAATTTTAAATGCAACACCATAAAAATACAAACCGAAATAAAAAAAATATTCGCCGAAAACTTAATTATTATCGGACGTCCAGTAAGAAAGTTTTATATTGTCGGTACCTTTGAAGAAGCTTAAATAAAACGGCAATAAACTCGAACGGGTTGGACATTTTTTAACGTTTGGTGAATTTCAACACAAAAAAAAGAAGAAATTTCACCCTTGCAACCCTTTATCGCATAAATAATTCATTAAAAAAGGTCCGACGATTCGTAAAATTGTAATAAAATTTTTACCATTTTGTGGATTTTTTTATGGCGGTTCGAGGTCATAAAAATTTTAGTGCAATCTGGTTTAAGTTTGGCATGCAAGTCAACTTAAATAAACCCTGCTGTGAAAGATAATCTGCAAATTTTCTTCTTGTTCAAAAATAGGGCGGTTTTACAGACAATGAAGTCTTTGTGATTCTAATCGGACTACTTGCACTTCAAAATGATTTGCATTGGACTTTTATGTACGAGGTGGGATACAGTAATAGTACAATACTTCTAAGATTAGGATGGGTCATTAACCCTACAACTATCTTAATTTATATAACACGTAACTTCGAGCATCTCGCTCTGATTCCTTAAATGTGCGCTTTTTATCGCCGTTCGTTTTATGGCGAGTATGTCAATGGCCACCTACGTTTGTGTCTAGAATTTGGGTGTGTTTCGATTTAAGCACACACACATATAGAATGACTCACGAATGCACCGAACGAAAATAAAGGGCTGAATTAACGAAAATTGAAAAAAAAAACGTCGCAACGTTCCCCACATGCGAACACATGTTACATGTTTTATTAAAATTAATGGCGTATATGTTTATGTATCAATTTGTTTTTTTTTTTGTGCAGAAAATTACTATTATCTATTTGTAATTGTAAAAAAGAGTTCAAAAATTCCACATTTGCGGCAAATATTTAATTTTAAAAAAATAGCTAAAAAGTAATACATAATAATATAAAATTTTAAAATTTTAATGATTGAAGAAGAATTTTATTAATGATTGTTAATGCCTGTTTGATGGATTTGATTATGTTTGATGTTTCACAGATTCACTGCTATGGCAACCGATTTGCTCAAATTCTTGCATTGATTTTCACAGATATTAACAACAGAAAGCATAAACCTATTTATTATATACATACAGTCTGTTCACGGGAACATTCTACAATAGCTAACTTTTTTATTTAAAGAGATACAAACTTAGTTAAATGGACACAGTTTAAGTACCTTGCAATGCGCATTTCGCGCAATAAATTATAAAACAAAAGAACATCACGTTGCTAAGATACAAGCATAACAATTAATTTTTTAAATTGAACACCCCGTATATTCTTATATTTTTAAGTTGCTCTGGTTGCCTGCTATAATTAATTATAAGACAATTTTTCTCTAAAACCGCTATTAAGAGTTTTGGAGAAAATAATTTTGCAAATTTAATTATAATTATAGTAGTGGTAAATAAATAATATTTAAAAATTGCTTTTGTTATTATTGTTGTGGGATGCATAAGACATATTGATGCAGTCCGAAAGATGAAAAACATTTGTAAAACAATTTGTTGCAAAAGGTGAATCGATAACAATATTTCTTTTGCTTTTTCGTTTTTATTATTTTATTACTTTATTTTTTAACTCCTTGACTAGTGATCCTAGAGAAAAATTGTCTTATAATTAATTATAGCAGGCGACAAGAGCAACTTAAAAAAATAAAAATATACAGGATGTTCAATTTAAAAAATTAATCTTTATGCTTGTATCTTAGCATCACGATGTTCTTTTATTTTAAAACATATTGTGCGATGAGCGCATTGGAAGTTACTTAAACTTTGTCCATTTAACCAAGTTTGTATCTCCTTAGATAAAAAAGTTAGCTGTTGTTGAATAATTCGTGAACACCCAGAATGTAAGAAATTATTATTTTTTTTAACTCCTTAACTAGCGATTCTAGAGAAAAATTGTTTCATAATTACTTATAGCAGGCGACCAGAGCAACTTAAAAAAATAAAAATATACAGGGTGTTTAATTTAAAAAAATAATCTTTATGCTTGTATCTTAGCAACGCGATGTTCCTTTGTTTTATAATTTATTGCGTGAAATGCGCATTGCAGGTACTTAAACTTTGTCCATTTAACCAAGTTTGTATCTCTTTAAATAAAAAAGTTAGCTATTGTAAGGGGTTATCCATTTTTCGGTTTCAAAAGTAAAGTTAAATAAAACACACATAAAACTATGATTTCGATGAAACTTTTATTTCATTAAAATGCTTGGACCTTGCCATTACGTACGAAATACAATGTCATTTAAATGACCGCCTCTAGATTGCTTGCAGCAGTTGATCC